>JANFOE010001291.1:25000-217879 GCA_025667525.1 Glebionis coronaria | reverse complement strand
CAGAGGCCAAACAATTAGCATGGGTAATGAGTCGATCTTGGCATTACCGGAAGGACTGGAAAAATTCGCGTAGCATGACGATACGTGGAGCAAGGATTAGGATTTGTACGAGGAAAGCGAAGAAATGTGATTGCTTATACGTGACAGGAACTAAAAAGTTGGAGGAACTGTATAAGACTTAAATAGTTGAGCTAGATTGGTAGATTTGCCTAGAATGCCAGAGACATTTGGTGTTCGATACATAGAGAATGATTTATACAAATCATGAACGTGTCCAACACACGTTCAATCCTCTTGATTTGGACATTAGGCAATGATGATGGATGATGTTAAGTGGTGATGAGAACTTGCAAAGGCCAAGTACCATCTGGGAAAGGCAAGCATAGTTGACAAGACATGGAATAAGAAGAAGGAAGTGAAGCTGAGGTAAACTTGAGCTATAAGGATGACGTGTAAGGATGGTTTCGATGAGGGATGTAAGTTGCACGAGTTAAGTTGTCTAAAGCAGAGAACGAGTCAACATTTATGTGGCATTGCTTGGATAATCATATGGATAAAAAGGGACGTAGACTATATTTCCTACATGGATAGGAGTAGCTTAGAAAAAGCGGTGTAAGGACGAAGTTGGTAGAATGGATACATAATAGGGTGAAGGAATAAGTACGAAGAGGGATTGGGTGATAATCGATGAATTGACTAATTCATCCCATATTCTAAGCAGAATGAGAAGTCACATAGTTGAAAAGTTGGAAGGATTGCACACGGATGTGATGGGATAGGAGGTTTAACGTAAAGGTTGGTCTAATCGTTATGGAATACCTTATGAAGGATCATGTCAAGAGAAGAAACGATGGGAAGCAAGCGTAGTATACCATTGATAGACTAATGGTTGGTATTAGCATACTATAGGGATAATTTAGAAGGACGCCTAGAGCATTGGCGTTAGGTTTGGAGGTAGTTGGAGAACGCATTTATTAGGAAGACTTCTTTTACAAAAAGAGTGTCACCGGTGAGAGGGGCGTATTCCTCTATCATGAGAATGTAGGGAGTAAAAGAGGAACGCAAAAAATATAGGCTGAAGACGAGATGGAAGATGGTATGGAATTTAATATTATGGAGAGACAAGCGAAAAGTAGTATAGAGGAAGAATGGTTAGAGGGAGAAAAAGAGATTGTCAAGATAGTGGAGTGATATTGAAGGGAGAATCATTAGAGTTAAAGGTTAGTATCACGAACAATGGAACATTCACCTAGAGAAGGCGTAGCGCCTATTAGTATGAAGGATGGTTGGTTACTTGGTACCGAGCATGGAGACGCGAAGATGTGGTGGTGAGTATGACATGTTTCATATGAGAAGCTTTTGGCTATGCAATCCTGCATATGCCATTATATGTGATTAAAGTTGGTAGAACTTCCGGATGATGGAAAATCCGTAGAGGATAGGAGTCGTTAGGTTGGTGATGGAAATGTAGTAGAAACTTCTGGAGTTAATTAGTAGGAGATGAGGTGGATCACCGTTACCGTGGGGTGGTGTTTGAAGCAATCAACGTATTGGATCGGAGGTGGATCGGTAAACTATGGAGGTGGTGGTAGTGCTTAGGTAGAAGTTGAAAATGGTGAAGGACTGACAAGAGAGCTGTGTGGACAAGAGGTGTAAGTCGTTGAATGTTAAAGTTGGAGATAAGGTATGAGGTTTCACCATGAAAATGGGTGATGCGCTTGGGAAGAA
This sequence comes from Glebionis coronaria, assembly GCA_025667525.1. NCBI lineage: Eukaryota > Viridiplantae > Streptophyta > Magnoliopsida > Asterales > Asteraceae > Glebionis > Glebionis coronaria. Next base: position 216,151 of record JANFOE010001291.1, on the reverse strand, counting down.
AGGGAAGTTAGCACCTAGAATCGTGGGACCATTCAAAATCATTGAAAGGATCGGGCTAGTAGAGTATTGGTTGAGGAATTACTGGAAGAGTTGTGTAGTATGCATGACGTATTTCATGTGTTAACTTGAGGAGATGCTTAGAAAGAACCGACTTGCAAGTACCGATAGAAGACATTAGTATAAATACGAGTCTTCGTTTTATCAAAGAGCCGGTAGAGATTATGGATCGTGAAGTTAAGACATTGGGAAAAGGTAATATACCCTATTTAAGGTTACAAGGAATTCAAAACATGGACTAGAGTTCATGTGGGAATGGAAAGGGCCGATGAGGAACAAGTATCCTCATCTATTTGTTAATGACGATCCTAAGGAGCAAATCTCGAGGACGAGATTTCTATTAGGAGGGAGTTATGTAACAACCACGGTTTTGAGGTTCGTCACTTAGTCTTATTTTTAAGTTATTTTATGTGTGACTATGTGTTTTATGTATTTACGTGTTATTTTAGTATGAATGAGGAAGCTCACATTATAGTGACTATGAAATGAAATGGAATTATTTTGGTATTTTTACGTATACGTATATGTATTGTAGTAAACCGTATTTTTACGATTTAGGGTTTAGTGTTTAGAGGTCTCGGATAAGGTAATTAGTCACGGGAATAATTTACGGGATGGTTTTAAGTCATTTAGGACTTAGTTATATAGTTTATTTCAAATTTCAAGAGTTTATATAAAACTGTATATTTTACGTCTTTTACGGTATACGCGTAAATTTGGCTAGTTTTACGGTTTTGAGGTTTCGGAGGCTTTAGGAGCTGAAATAAATTAAGGTAACTTAAGATATTATTAATAATATATTAATAAGTAATAAAAAATAAAAATAGTCTATATATATATATATATATATATATATATATATATATATATATATATATATATATATATATATATATATATATATATATATATATATATATATATATATATATATATATATATATATATATATATATATATATATATATATATATATATATATATATATATATATATATATATATATATATATATATATTTATATATATATATATATATATATATATATATATATATATATATATATATATATTTATATATATATATATATATATATATATATATATATATATAGAGTTAGGTTATTGTGGTGTATTGTTTTAAAATTGTTAAAATAAAAAGTAATCTAGACCATTGAATTTAATAATTGTCACTTAATGAGATTACTAATTAATATTTACCATTGCATTTAATAAATAGAGCTGAAAGGGCATTTTAGAGAATTTTCAACTAGTGACATGATTCACCAATTAATTTGATCTTGACGTTATTGTCTTTTAGCTTCCAATTTTTTTGAAAATAAATTTGTTTGTTTCAAAAACAAAATGAATCATAGTTATTTTATTAGATGTATCATTTTCGTCTTTTTGTTTTCTTTTCATACATTAACATCATCTTTACTTGATACAGAAAAATCTTTTTTTTTTCAAATATCTTTTATCCATTTTTTCAAGTATTTTTTTGTTAACCTATTTAATAGTACACAAATTAATATGAGTACTTACGACAGTTATCGAATTGGTACACAAATTTATTTAGTACACGCATGAAGAGAATGCTGAACATATACATGACTAACTGGTACATGATGGAAATGCCGAACTCGTGCACGACCAACTGGTACACAATTGTTATACGAATATCAACTTAGTGATACACATAGACAAAATATGGGAAAATGAAAAAATCTTAAATTTTACAACTATTAGAAGATTCGTGGATACAACTCATACACTTAACCATTCTAAGGTTTGTTTTCATCATAATTTGTCATTGGTTCATGCATTCATAATATGAAATTTGCATGCATCATTATATTACTAATTTGTGAAGAACATGTGATTATCTTATATACAAGTTCTAAACGACTCGTACACTGCCCAGTCTTACACGACGAACTCGTACATCGGTGAATTTGATCCTCGTCACACATAACTGGTACACTACCGACTCATACAACTCGTACACCACCCACTCTTAAACCATGAACTCGTACACCATGGTACGACGAACTCGAGCCTCGCCACACACGACTCGTACACCACCACTCTATAACCATGAACACGAACACGTACACCATGCTAAACTCGCGCCTCACTACACACGACTGGTACACCATCGACTCGTACACCACAAACTCATATACCATGGTGAACTTGAGCATCACCTTACAAGACATGTATAACATTGACTCGTACACTATACAAACTAGTACACGAGATATGAACTTAACCAACAATGATAATGGTTATCATACTCGAAAATAAAGGGAGGGATCTTGTAGTGATCGAGGATCCGAATACCAAAAAGTGACGATGTCGGAGCCGATTAGTTTCATAAAAATCTCTCAACCACTAGGAAAACACGAATGGTTGTAACAATAGGAAGCAATGGCCGAAAATTTTATAGAGATGGATCGGTTTTTTAGAAACATAGGTAGGGACTTAGAAACATAGGAAGCACGGTTGTTTGAATTTAAGATGCAAAGAAGAATAATAACATATGAATTACTGTATTAGAATGTTAGAGAAATGAGAGGATTGTTAGTTACCGAAATGCCCTTTTAGTTTATTCTTCAATTTAAATTATCATTACGCCTTAATTTACTCTTGTTAATTAATGTTTTAACAAATTTGCTATCTTCTTAAAACAGCTAGAAAATCCAAGGGTTAAAAGACTTTTCATTTTAACAATTTTAAAGACCTACATCATTTTAACTAAATTCTATATATATATATATATATATATATATATATATATATATATATATATATATATACATATATATATATATAAATATATATATATATATATATATATATATATATATTTATATATATATATATATATATATATATATATATATATATATATATATATATATATATATATATATATATATATATATATATATATATATATATATATATATATATATATATATATATATATACTAGTGTCGTAACCCGCCCAACGGGCGGGGTCGTTTGTTGTTTGTTCCGAATGGTTTATGGTTCATGTGTTTTTAATTTATTGAATTTTTAATTTAACCGTTAGTATATTTTAGTTGTAGGTTACGCTTAAGTCAAGTTTATTTGTGGTCAACGGACGAAGTTGTCTTTTTTCTTGAACTGAACGACCGCTAATGATGAGCCTGTGACTCGGTGCCTCGATTGAGTTGACCCAACAATCGATCTCGTTACCCGATGACTTGACCGGGTTGATCAGGTGATCAAACCGTAACTCAATACAGTAGAAACTCTATAAAATAATACGTTCGAGACCATCAAAATTTATTAATTAAGAGTTATTAATTAATCGATAAATTAATAAATATTAATTTATATATTAATTAATATTTTATTAATTTATAGTAGAATACTTAGTTTACAAACACCTTTCAAGCTTCCACTTAATTATTGTATACAATGCATGTACGTATATTAAATGAACCGATGTCGAAGATGTTCTGACTCACCCAGAAGAAAATGTAGTTGCACAGTTGTTGATTGGTGAAGAGATTATTGAAAGCGTTTTTGGAATTAATAAAGATGACATCGATGAAGAAGATGATGAATGCCCTACAATAAAGCCCCCTTCGCGAAATGAAGCTATTAAAGCGTCAATCACATTGAACAATTTCTTGTTGAGCTATGAGAAAACATCACAGAAGTTCTTACCATGCTAAGGAAAATTAGAGGCGGGATTCAAAGGGAAATTGATTTCAACAAAAAACAAAAGACAATTGAGTCATTTTTCAAGAAACCTTCATAAATCATTCATGTAATATGCTATATATAAGGAATTATTTATATATATTTTATATGGGGTCTAAAGAAATTATCAAAAATGTATTATCTTATAATTTTAGCGAATTATTAATTTAGTACCCTATCTCCGAGGCGGGACTGGCAAAAAATATTATCTTAGAGAGTTTATTAAAGAATCGAGTATTTATTTATCGAGTTTCAACTGTATATTGCTATAATATGATTTTTATTTTATGTTAAAAATATATATTTTGTAAATACTTAATATTCAATCCGAGTTCATAAAAACAATCGAACTGTCTAAAAGTTCGAATATTATTAGTTTTAAAAAAATCAAAAGACAATCTAAGAAACAAAATTGAAAGTAAACTTAATCCTTTCTCCATAAATAATTAAATATCAAAGGACGTTTTAGATTTCTTTTGAACACGTCATGCAATGAAACTATAGACTTCCATTTTGGTATATAAAAAACTTTTGGGTTATATTATGATATAAATTTATCAATCGAATGAATTGAACAGGCTCTTACAAACAGAAAAAAAAGAGCAAGAGATCGGCTTGGAATAATAGAGTGTAAGGCACGACGTTGTTCTTATCAATCTCAGGCTATTTACCAAACAATTAATTGATTAGTATGGAAGAAGTATGTCTTAAACAATTCCAGTGATGTCCATTATTAACTGCATCAACATTATTATTTAAATAAATATCATGTGCCTACGTGTTAACTAATATTTCAAGCAAGAAATATGGAAGGTTGGTCAAGCACTTTTATCCGCTTTCCACTATGTCTATTTTTAACTCATCCTGAACGAATTCAAGTTCTAGTATCTAATCTTGGTCTTCTTGGCGTATTTTACACATTTAAGCTTCTTGTAACAGCAAAAGGATTTACTTGGGGTAACATCCATGTATTTAATTCCCACGTTAGGCGTACATATGTGTTTTTCGTTATAATAACGTACTTGCACCACACCCATCTCTCGTTGCCTCAATGTGATTCAAGTAAATGGAACTTGATTAAAGGGGCCTTATCCACAGTCGTTAGGGACTTTGGATTCCTGAACATGATTTTCACGTCTTGCATCATCTGATCTCATGCATTCCATATTATCATGCATAGGAGGCAAGGGATGCAAGAAGCCAGTTTTGGATGAACATTATAAGATTGATAGGACTCCAATATTAAAATAAATATGGAGAGAGGCACATGAATGAATCTATATTAGGATGTTACCGACTTATCCAACCTGTTCATTTTACCCCCTTTGATGATGGACAAGTTAATCTTAACCTTGAAAAAGGGTTACATTTTATGTCCAAAAGGTAGAATGTTAATCTTAACTAATAACATATGGTGAATCGACTTTTCAAAGGAAACATACCTCTTGATTTTCGGTGTTAGATTCATACTTTTCGGCTCTTTTTCTTATTCTACTTGAACTTTAAGGTCAACAGATGGTTGCAAGTTCAGATAGTTTCTCTAAATTTGTGGCACATCCAAGTCTTGAAGTTCCTTTTACACCATCCCGTAGTTTTCTAATTAAGAGCACAAGCTGTAAGAGTTATTCTCGGAAAAAATATAGATAAAGTCAGAAAAATTCAACTGCCATAGTAACAGTTAAAGATGGGGATGATATAGCTAAAGATTATGTATCAAAATAAATACATGTAGATGCTTACATAGGGGAAAGTGTTTTGTCTCATTGTATTATTTTGATAAGCAGAAAACATGCCACCAGCTGATCTTCCAGCACTTTTGCGACCCTCTGTGGTTGATTTTTCTACTCTAGGCCTCCCTTTCATTCCCTTTTCAGCTAAAAATTCCATTTTCCTGTTAGTTAATTTATTATCTTGAATGGCAGTGTCTGATGAGCAACTTATTGCAATGGTTCCATGTAAAATACGTAGCGATATAGTATAGATTCATAATCTTTTACTTGTGTTGAATCGGCTTCAACAGAAAGTGAGCTTGTGAAACATAAGCCCAAAACCAAATAATGGTAAGTTCAAAAGTTTAATTTGGTGATACGGGTGGATCATCTCGATGAGCAGTCCACATAACCATTTTTTATCAAAAATCGCCAACCAAATTGCACCCACATAGCAAGTACCGTGTCGGTGAATTCAAAAGGCAAACAATATAGACCTAGAGTACCATTAATCGGAAGATTGTGCTACAACGTACAAGGGTGGATCCTAAATGTATCGAGCTTTCAGATCTTCCTTCAATCGTGGCCTGGAAGGATGTGGGAAAGGGAAAGGCAAGGTTTAATACCTGCACTTCGCAGTGGGGTGTTTGTCAACGTGATTTACTGGTTTTGTGTGTGTGTCCTCGTGTTGTTCGTACTCGATTTAATTCGAATTGATCACGCTTTAAGGTGGAATTATTGTAATTGGTCACTAAAAAGGGGAGCTTTTGATTAGCTATTTCTACAGATAATATAAAAGACAAAGCTAATTAACATAAAATAAAAAAGAGAAATCTAACCTTGATTGGCAGGAAAAGGAAGTTTAAAAATTAACTTGGAACAAAAAGGGAAACTCAAACCTATCGGAATACACGCTGTCGGAATACCATCGGAATAATGATCGAAAATCCGTCGGAATGTATCAAAAATCCTGTCGGAATAACTCAAACAGTATCGGAACAATAGACAGTAAAAACTATCAGAATCTTTGTCGGAAAAATCCGTCGGAAACACGGTCGGAGTGTCTGATCACCAATACTATCGCAATACTGGTCGGAATACTAAACCGTTTTCTGATAGAAGTTATCGGAATAACTATCGGAAAAGGTCAACCCTTTTCCGATGAAGATTGTCGGAATAACCGTCGGAAAAGGTAAACCCTTTTCCGATAGAATGTAAAACGCAATAAGCAAAAACGAATAAGATCTTTTTAATAAGCACTACTCGAAACTTGACCAAATCAATAATGAAAATAACTAAATAAGCACGTATAAGAAACTTTCAAAACAATAAATAAGTAAGATTTATAAAATAAACTTTAAAAAGATTAAACTTTTAAAACACTTAAACGAAAATAAACTAAAAGCAATAAGCTAAAACCTTAAATCGTTTAAAAACATGGATAAGAACAAAAAGATAAAAACTTTAATAAAAAAAGCACCAAGATTAAAAAAGTGACCTACTTGAACCGAATCAAAATAAAAAACAAGAAAGGTAGAATAAGATAGATGACGAAAAGCTTGAACTTGAACTTGTAGATTAAGGATTCAAATACAAGATTAAATGAAAAGCTTAAAACTTGAAAGAAAAAATGGAAGAAAAATAGAGAGAGAAAGTAGAATCACCTACTTCTCTCTAAAGATATGAAAACTAAAAAATAAAATGACTAACTAAAAATCTAACTAACACCCTCCTAATGAAGGATTAGGAGGGTATATATAGGAGAAGGGAGGTGTGGTGTGTTGCTTCTTTCTTCCTTTTGTCTTCTCGTCTTTTTAAATGACTCGTCTTTCTCGACTTTGTCTCGGGATTAGTCGAATGATAAAATGAACTTGTTTTCTAATTTTCTTCTTTTAGTTGACTTGGTTCTTCGACTTTGTCCAACTTCCGTCTTTAGACTTTTTCTTCGATAAATCTTCAGAATAGGCCTTTGACTTCCATTCTTCTTGCACTTTTGATCTTTTGACTTCGTCTTTTGTCTTTTTCTTGGATAAAAGCCCGTGTTTTCTTCCTTTATCATATTTTTGTCCTGAAACATAATAAAAATACAAACCACATATAATTCCGACTTTTACGACATAAAATAAATGTTTTGGTCTTGTTTTTATTATAATTAAGTGGTAAAAGGATAAGTGTTTTCACACTTATTAAATCCCCTACACTTGACCATTGAAATGCCCTCATGCAATGCATTAATTTAAAATAACGATTTACATTTTCATCATAATTAACCCACCTTGGCCTTTATTAAATACTAAACACTAAGGAAACCAAAAAGATTAGAAAATTACAAAATGCAAGAATGAAGAAAGAGTAAAGAGATTGAAGACTTACATTAGGGCTTTGGTTGTCATGAATGTTTATCACCCTCAAGTTTCACGTTCCCTAAACCAAGCTTAAAAACGAGATCATTGATATTATAAGTTAATAAGCTAACACTCACTCATGTGGCCCAACTATTCACTTAGACTCCCTTATTCCTAGGTGTATCTCTTATATTTTATTATTGTCTTGAATGATCACGAGGATGCATTGTTGACTTATTTAGATAGTTTATTTAGGCTGAAAATAAAGTAGGACGATTTAATTAATAGTTAGCTGAAGGACAAAATCTTTTAAAACTGCTTCTCGGGACCTCATAAAGTTCATATCTTGGCATAACTCTCTTCACGATTTGAGACCTTTCTCGGATCGATATTTGGCAGTGACTTCATACTTCGAATCTTGAGAGACGTTCTTGAAATAATGGTCTTCTCTTCATAATAGGAATTTCGTCATTTGAAGTTTTTGAGAGATTCTTCATACTTGGACCACGACTTCTTCATTTTTCTCCAATCTTTATTTTGGATTTTGATATACAACGATCAGCCTCCTTTTAGGACTTGGATCTATTTATCCTCATACCTTGCCATGGTCTTTTCGGATAGACTTCTCCATGATCTTTAGGGGAGTATTTGCTTTTCGTCGTGTGTCTCGATCCTTCATATTGATTTTTGATAAATGATTCTTCACATCACTTTGGATCTTTAGCAACAAAATGTAGCCCTCATGCCTTGTTAGGGCCTTTTTGGACTCGCCAATCTTCGCATCCCGCTTCAATAAGTTATACCTTGGCTATGAACTCTAATTAACTACGAGCAACTTTTAAACGATCTTGTGCTAGAAGCTAAGTAACTTTTCAAATCGTACGACCTTACTTATTGCAATTATATTATTAACAAGCGATGGGAGAAAAAACTCATAATTAACTGTTAGCCTCAAAATATTGAGTCAAACAAGAATGTTCGGTCATATATTTATTATGGATCGTATATTAGAACGTTGTAATAGGTAGTAGGTTAGTCGTGTATTATGGGCTTAACTTTAAGCTAAGGTTCATTAATAAGTAACCGAAACCCAAAAGGAAATCCCGACCCATTAGAATATAGTCCATAGCCAAACCCGCATGTGGGTGGACTATAAATACCCTTCCTCGCATGTTAGGAAGGGTGTTGGTCATTTTCATTTTTCATCTCTCTAATCTAATCCTCCAAAAGTTCCAACCATTCTCTCTACTTTCTCTCACTACTTTCTCTCTCCAGAATTCATCTATCTTCTACCGTTCTTTCTTGTTTAATCATCACGAAATCGATGGGACAACAATTGGTATCAATCGCCACGGGGTAGATTTGTGATTGGTTGTTGTTATTGTATGTGATTCGAATGATTTAATCCATAAATCATCTCGGATTATATTTTTTTGGTGTTTTTTCGTGTTCTTCATCTTGCTACAAATCTTCTCTATAGTTGTAGTAGTGATTTGGGTATTTTGGTTTGGTTAAAAACACGAATTTTGTGCTCAAAGTTGCGAACTTTATTTTTCCATTGTGACTGAACTCCATCGGAAAGTACAAGAAAGGACAGTTTGATCGCAATAACCCTAGCGTTTTACTTTGCGATCAGTTATTGCGATACCCCTTATTCCGACGTGGATTGCGATCGTATATTGAGATCGTGGATTGCGACGGAATTAAGGCACATTGAAACGTTACTCTGTCAAAATTTCATTTGCCATATTACGATATAGTGAACATTCCGATAGAAATTCTGATTTAATATTGCGACAGGGGTCATTGCGATAGGAATATTGAGACAGGGGTCATTGCGACAGGGTTATTGCGACAAGGTTCATTGCGACAGGACATTGCGACAGGTCATTGTGACAGACATTGCGACAGGTGATTGCGACAGATATTGTGAAGGACATTGCGATGGGTTGTATTGCGATGAGTGACATTCCGATGCTAAAGTTTGTTTGAGAAATAATTAGACTTAGCCACTATCTAGACTAGTATCGGAACATAGTTTACACGAAGATAAAAAAAATAAAAAAATAAAAAATAAAAAAAATAAAAAGAGTTAAAATTTTCTTGTCATATAAATTCAAACTTTTTCCATACTAGTTTTAGGCTCTATCAAGTTCGATTTCAAAATTTGGCAATTACAAAAATTTTCGGTCTACCGTTTTGTCGGACTGGGGAATTTATTGTCGGACTGAAGAAAAATTGCAATTTTCGGAATTTCAACAACAACTCAATCACTATAACATCTACTTAAGATCCATATTCACTTCATCATTTTAGAGAATCTTGAGATGGATTCTACTGCCGAATATCGTGTGACGAACAATAACATAATGGTGGCGGGTAACAAAGAAAGACCACCAATGCTTGTGTCGGGTCGATATGATCAATGGAAATCCCGTTTTCTACGTTATCTTGACACAAAACCTAACGGTGATGCTTTAAGGCAATGCATTTTTTATGGACCCTATAAACTCGCAAGGATAAACGTTCCTGCACAACCAGCCACAGAAACAACTGAAGAACAACCAGCTTATGAACGTGATGAAAAAAGAAACGATCTCACACCAGAGAACCGTGCTTGGTTTGATGCAGAAAAGGAAGCAATCTACTTAATTCTCAGTGGCATTGGAGATGATATTTATTCCACGGTTGATGCATATTCTACTGCCAAAGAAATGTGGACGGCTATTGAAAGATTGCAACAAGGTGAATCTCTTAACAAACAAGACATGAAAACTAAGATGTTTTGGGATTTTGGCAAGTTTACATCAAAGGATGAGGAATCCATTGATTCTATTACTCCTGATTCTACAAAATGATGAATGACATGACCCGAAACAACTTGCAAGTTTCCACCATGCAAGTCAATGTCCAATTTCTACAACAACTTCAACCAGAGTGGACACGGTTTGTCACCTTGGTGAAACAACAAAAAAAGTTAGATGAAGTTTCATATCACATGCTCTTTGATATTTTGAAACAATTTCGTAATGAAGCAAATGAACTTCGAGCTGAACATGCTGCAAAGGTTTCAAATCCACTTGCCTTGGTGTCTACCACTCAACAGTATCCAGACTATCGTTCTCGTGTTCCAAAGACCTACTCCACTCAATCATCATCACCACGATCATCCACTGTTTCTAAGTCACATGATCAAACAAGATCCCGAGGCAAAGAAGTTGCAAGAGCACCATCACCCACACCTGAGCAATCATCTAAAGAAGACAATGATGAAGAACTTGCTTAAAAGGATAGGGAATTCAAGCAACAAATGGCTTTTATTATGAAACAATACAGGAAGATCTACAAACCTACCAACAACAACCTCAGAACATCTTCTAACACGAGGAACAACTATGCTCAGATTCCTCCAAGGTATGACACACGAAGACGTGCTGAGAGTCCTCCAAAGTATGATCGACAACCTGCAAAGTATGATAATCAAAGGGTTGCTACTGTTATTGGAAACAGAGACACTGTTGGTACTCAAGTTGTGCAACAAAGTGAGATTCAGTGTTTTGGGCATTTGGCTAGGGAATGCAGGCAGCCAAAGAGGGTTAAAGATTATGGTTATCATAAGGAAAAGATGTTGTTGTGCAAGAAACTGGAAGCTGGAATCAAGTTATCAGCTGAGGAAGGAGAAATGCTTGATGACACAGATGATGAACTCTCCGACCAAGAACTCGAGGCACATTATTCATACATGGCAAAGATTCATGAGGTCCTTAACGTTACTAAAGATGACAATGGTCCTATCTTTCATACCGATCCAATTGATAAGGTACAACATGATGATGAATATAATGTGTTTGGTGATACACATGAGCATAGTGATCTACCAACAACAATTACTGATACGTGTATGATGGAAACGGTTGATAGCAATACCACACCCGATTCATCAGACATGTGCAATAATGAGTTTGAGGATGATCAACATGCAAATGAGTATAATGACGAGGAGCGTGTCGCGCTTGCTAATTTAATTGCTAGTTTACAAAAAGATGTCAATGAAAATAGAAAGAGTCAAAAGCAATTAAAGAAGGCAAACGCAACGCTCACTCAAAACTTTGCAGAAAGCAAAGCCGATCTTATAAAATCTTGTGGGACAATTGATAGTTATAGGGCTGAGCTGCTTCAAAAGACCAAAGAGCTTGAGGGGTACAAAAGTCGTGTCATCAACGTTAAAAAGGAAGATTTTGAAAATAAATACAACGAAGCTCTAGCTTTATTAACTAAAGAAAAACGTCAATTTAATGTCTTATTAAGTGATGAACGTCAAAAAATTTACCTTGCCACAACAAAAGTTAATGAACTTGAACAAAGGCTTTCTATGAATACCACCAATTCTGCTAAAATTCTTGACGAAAAGAAACAAGAGGTTGAAACATTAAAACAAGATTTAAAAAATAGACAAAGCAAAGATACTAAAAAAGTAAAGGATCTCGAAGAACAAGTCGATTTTTTTGAAAAAAGTTGTTTATAATACACATGACTCTATTCAAACCGTCAGAATGATTGCACCTCGGTCGTTTTTCAAGGGTCAGCCTAGTTTTGCGATTCCAAAGTACCTCGAACAAGCTCAAGCTGCGAACCCTCATTTATATCTTTATGAGTCTGAATGGACCGATCATGATTTCCCTGTAGCTAACCTCGATAGTGACGAGACGTCCCTTTCGGATGAGGAGAGTAGATCACCGGTCAATAAAGATTTTGTGAAACCATATAACTATGCTTATCTAAACAGTCTTTATGGTCTTTTCACTCCACAAAAACAGAAGTCTCGTGAGGAATTGTTTTTAGAATCTAAACAAAGAAGAATTCAATGGAACAAAGCTTTTGCCACGAAGAGGAAAACTAATGTTTTCAAATATATTAACTATTTGCCTCTTGATGCTTCTAAAAGCAAAAGTAAAAAAACACTTGATTTTCTTAAGCACCACATTGATAATGTTCAATCAATTGTTGAAAGCGATTGGGAAAAACGTCAAAAGGATAAGTGGAAAACCGAGATTCCACACGACATAACTGTGCTTGTGAAAAAACTTTTAATACCAAATACGAATATAATAAAAGAACATGTTCTTGAGTTTGAAAATTTGATTCGGTCTGAAATGTTTGATGATTTAAATATGTTGAGTCTCTTGAAAAAGAAATTGATGAACTTCAAAATGACAAATCAGAATTTTCAAACGAATATGATCTTCTCTTAGAAGAATGTCTCTCCAAAGATATTTTGTGTGTTACTCTTCAATCTTGTGCTGATATCGATGAATATTCTGATGTTGCATGCAAATATCTTGATAAAATCAAAGAATGTGAGCGTCTTGAACTTGAGATTTCGAAACGTAAAAAAATGTTGATAAAAAGGCCTTTGAGTTACTTCAACACAAAACTGATTTCCTTGAAAAACATTGTCATTCTCTTGAACTTGCTTTGCAAAATGACGTTGGTAGTTTTCCACATGATAATAACTTGCAAGAAAAACTTTCCAAAACGTTTCGAGAAATGAATGAACAGAATTTGGAAATTAAAGGGTTGAAAGCTCAGTTACAAGACAGGGAAATAGCGATAGCAGAGTTGAAGAAACTCGTTGCTAAGATGGATGGGAAAATTGTGGAACCTAGTGTTAAGAAAAATGTTGTAAGACAACCCAATGCACAAAAAGTGACTAGGCCCTCTGTCTTGCGAAAACCATATGTTTCTCTAATTCTGCATTTGCAAAACCTATGTTTGCCCCCAAGACGGATGGGAAGGATAGGTTACCACAAACCACTCCCAAAACACATATTCGATCACAAAGCATTAAGAATACAAATGTGGTTAAACCAGGGATGTATAGATTGGCCACTACACACAACAAAGAAAGTCAATCACCTCAGACTTCTAGAAACACTAATAGACGTGTGTCTTTTACTACAGGAGTAGTCCCCACTGATAGTGTTAGCCGGCCCCAGCTTAAGAGCACTCGCATGAATGAAAAGGTTTGGCAACACAAAAGTCAAGGGAAGATGAAGACAGTAGAAGACCACCCTAGGATTTTCAATGTTTCTAAGAATAAAACATTTGTAATCGCGTGTAATGATGATTTGAATTATTCGACTTTGAATGCTTGGAATGTTAAGTTTGTTTGTGTGAAATGTGGAAAGTGTGCTAATGCTAATCATGCTATGTGTGTTTCGAATAATGTCAAAGGCGTAGATACTAGAACTAAGAAGCAAACTGTGATGCCTATTAGTGCTAGAAAACCCAAACGCAAAGTAAACCATTCTGGTGCAACCCCCTAAGAAAAGTATTGCATCAGACTCCACGACTAAGAACCCTAGAAGCAGAATTAGGGAATTATATGAGTCTGCTAGCAAGCCTTGGAAATGGTGGTTTACTAATCAATGTCCTCCAGGATATAAATGGATGCCTAAGGTTAGGACAAAAAATTTGACTACGTGCGTTAGTGTGCCTCTAAGTGATGAAACTAGGGAAACTAATGAATCAGAAATCACAACTAACATGGAATCCAATTTATCAAATGCTCCATCGTGTTCTAATTCTTCTGCAGGTGATCGAAATAATTCTCTTCATACTAGACTCCGGAAGCACGAAGCACTTGACGGGGAATATCAAGCTTATAATTAACTTCGTGGAGAAGTTCCTGGGTACGGTCCGATTTAGAAATGATCAATTTGCACCGATCCTAGGATATGGAGACTTGGTTCAGGGGAATATCACTATCAAAAGGGTTTACTACGTCGAAGGGCTAAATCACAATCTTTTCTCGGTTGGTCAATTCTGTGATGCGGATTTGGAGGTTTCTTTTAGAAAGAAGACATGTTTTGTTCGTGATTATGATGGGAATGACTTACTTACCGGAACACGGGGTACTGATCTCTACACTATGTCACTACAAGACTCCACATATTCAACTCCAATCTTTTTCATGGCTAAAGCTTCAACGACTCAAGCTTGGTTATGGCATCAACGTGTATCTCATCTTAACTTTGATACCATCAACTTGCTTTCCAAGAAAGATATTGTGCGAGGCCTTCCTAACTTTAAATTCATCAAAGATCATCTTTGTTCTTCTTGTGACCTTTGTAAAGCTAAACGGAGTAGTTTCAAGACAAAGACTACACCAAGCTCTAAAGTACGGTTAGATCGTCTTCATATAGATCTGTGTGGCCCCATGCGCGTTCAAACCATCAATGGGAAGAAATATGTTATGGTAATTGTCGATGACTACTCAAGGTACACGTGGACCCTCTTCTTAAGGTCTAAGGATGAAATACCTGAGGTTCTCATTAACTTCCTTAAGTTGGTACAACGTGGTCTTCAAGCTCAAGTAAAAGTGGTACCTACTGACAGAGGCACAAAATTCTTGAATTCAACTCTAAAGAAATATTTTGAAGCCGAAGGGATTGATCATGAAACATCTATTGCTCGAACACCTGAACAAAACAGATTTGTTGAAAGACGAAATCGTACTTTAGTTGAGGCTGCTCGAACATTATTATCTGCTTTAAAACTACCATTATTCTTTTGGGCCGACGCCGTGTCAACTATATGCTACACACAAAATAAATCCTTAATTATCCCAAGACACGAAAAGACACCATATCACATAATTAATGATCGGAAACCTTCCCTCAAACATCTTCATGTTTTTGGATGTACGTGTTACATTATTCGAGATGGTGAAAATCTGGACAAGATGAAAGAGAAAGGTGATGCATGCATTTTAGTGGGATATGCAACTCAGTCTAAGGGATACAGAGTATACAAAAAGAGAACAAAATTGATAGTCGAGACTATTCATATCAGATTTGATGAATTACAAGAAATGGCCCTTGAACAAAACAGTTCAAGTCCCGATCCACAACGACAAAAGACTTCTGTGCACAACCAAACGGAACTCCGAATTCAAGACCACATCAATGAACTGTCAAGTTCAAAGCTGGTTCCTGAACATGTTCCTAGAGCAGATATGATAGTGGATATGACACTTGAAGAGTTAGAAATGTTATATGGACCAATGTTTGATGAATATTTCACGGGGGAGAAACATGTTGTATCGAAGTCTTCCGCTGTCATTCATGATACGCATGATGATACCGATCATCATCAACAAAAGGATACAACTTCATCTACTTCAACACGGGTTGCTGTAGATTTACCTCCTCAGAATATCACTTCAACAATCGATCCTACAACATCCACAACTACTGTCATTGCTCCAGAAAACACTAATCAAGCAGACGGTGCATTATCTGACGATGACGATTTTCAAAACCCATTTGGTACACCGGTACACGAAACTGGAGAGTCCTCTACTCGCCATGTTGATCCGTTAAATATGCATACGTTTTATCAACGACATCCTTCAACACATCATTGGAACCGAGATCATCCTTTGGTTCACGTAATTGGAAACCCTTCACATCCTGTTCGTACAAGACGACAACTAGCAACTGATGGCGATGTTTGTTTGTTCGCACTCGCCGTGAGTACAACTGAACCGAAAAACATCAAAGAAGCCATGGCTGATCATGCTTGGATTGAATCGATGACGGACGAACTTCAAAAATTTTAAAGACTTAAAGTCTGGGAAATTGTTGACAGACCGTACGATGTGATTCCTTTAAATCTTCGTTGGATCTGGAAAAACAAGATGGATGAAGAAAACACGATCATCAAGAACAAAGCTAGGCTAGTGGCTAAGGGGTATGGCAAGAAAGAGGGTATTGATTTTGAAGAATCATTTGCACCAGTTGCTCGTATGGAAGCGGTCAGGATTTTTCTTGCTTATGCTGCACATAAGGGATTCACTGTTTATCAAATGGACGTGAAGACAACATTTCTGAACGGTCCTTTGAAGGAAGTAGTCTATGTTACGCATCCGAAAGGATTCGTTAATCCTCATTATCCTGACAAGGTGTGTCGTCTCCACAAAGCACTTTATGGACTCAAGAAAGCTCCAAGGGCGTGGTACGATGAGCTCTCAAAATTTCTGGTATCCAAAGGTTTCTCAAAAGGTTCCATTGATCTAACTCTGTTCACTTATAAATATGGGGATGACATTTTGCTCGTGCAGATTTATGTTGATGACATTATTTTCGGTTCAACAAATCCAAAAACTTCAAAATTGTTTGAAAAAGTCATGCACAACAAATTTGAAATGTCAATGATGGGCGAACTAAAATTCTTTCTAGGAATTCAAGTTCACCAATCCCCAAGTGGTATCTTTATAAACCAAGCTAAGTATTATCAAGAGATAATAAAAAAGCATGGTATGACTTCATGTGACCCTACTGAGACACCATTATCAACCACATCGCTTGATGCTGACTTGGAGGGAAATGCCATAGATCAAACGAGATATTGTTCAATAACCGGCTCCCTCATGTACTTGACAACAAGCAGACCCAATATATCACATGCTACGTGTTATTTTGCACGTTATCCAGAACGACCCACTAAAAAGCACCTCAAGGAGGTTAAACGGATCATTCGGTATCTTAAGAATACCGTTCATTTGGGACTCTGGTATCCGAGGGAAACTGGTTTCTTTCTAACGGTCTATTCAGATTCTGATCATGCAGGGTGTCTTGATACACGAAAAACTACTTCTGGTGGTGTACAATTTCTAGGTCAAGATAAGCTTGTGGGACGGTCTTCCAAGAAGCTGGATTGCACGTCACTTTCATCAGCCGAAGCGGAGTATGTGTCTATATCTGCGTGTTGTGCTCAAGTTCTATGGATGAGAACACAACTCACGGATTATGGATTTCACTTTGATAAAGTACCTATGTACTGTGACTCAAAGTCGGCCATAGCCATCTCCTGCAATCAGGTACAGCATTCCTGCACGAAGCACATTGATGTACGATATCACTTCATAAAGGAACAAGTTGAAAGAGGTATCGTTGAACGATACTTTGTTGGAACGGATTACCAATTAGCCGACTTGTTTACGAAAGCTCTATCGAAAGATAGGCTTGAGTACCTCGTTAGGCAAATTGGTATGAGATGTTTGACTCCAGCAGACCTGGAGATTCTGGCAAAGGTGCCTGCTTGATTTATCTATCAAACATCTACTTGTAAATATCTTTGATAAAGCAAAATACAAAAATATAGAACATATAAAAACAAAACACAAAATTAAAAATCTTTCAAAATCCAAAAATATTATTCTTGACATATCTTTCAGTATCGATAATATGGACGTGTCTAGAAATGTCGCTCAATAACGACACGGGTGTGTACATAAAGCTCGAATGAACTCAAGTTAATGCTTTAGAAAAACCTCTTCGCCAAAAAGAAATAGGATTTTTCAAAAACCGTTGAACACAATTTTTTCAAGAATTTCTCAATGATTATTCAAAATCTTTCAAAAATTGTGTGTTCAACAAACTCCCATCCTCAAAAAGCGAAATGTGGATCAAATCCTCATAATGACAATTCAATTGGATCGATTTTTGAGGGGGAGCAATTCAACTTCGTGCAAAAAATTAACACATCTTTCTCCTGGAGTTTTTCAAGACTATTTTTCAAAATATATTTTGATCAAATTTGGTATCTCTAATATCAAAAGATTTTATATATTAGATATAGGGGGAGAAAATGTGATTAAAATGTGATCTTATATAAGACTCAAGCACTCTAACTCTTACCTACATGTGCGAAACACTTTTGATTATCGATGCACATGTGAAGGGGGAGCATTTCTAAAACGACAAAACTATCAAGGTGTTAAATGTTGTTCAAACACCTTGTTAGACATTTGAAGTGGTCTTCATGGTTACGATCAAATACCCACAACATCTTTAATTCACGACGCTATTGGTGTCAAAAGGGTGGTTAGGTTTAAGTCCTATGATCCAACCAGAACCGGAGGGATCTTCCCAGGGACAATCCAATAGATTATTAGAAGTCCTTAGGAAAGATGGAGTAGAATGTGAACGTAGCTGAATGCCGACTAAGTACTGATGCTAGCACTAGAACAATCACAACAAGGTGCTAGTAATGATGTCTTGGTAAGCATTGAAGGGGTTGAAGAATGAAAAAGAAATGTAAGGATAAAGGATGTATAGAAAGAATCCCTCCATACAACTTAGGCAGAAACCGGATCAACTCATCATGAAGACAAACTCATCATGTTGATAAAAAGGCTTTTGAGTTACTTCAACACAAAACTGATTTCCTTCAAAAACATTGTCATTCTCTTGAACTTGCTTTGCAAAACGACGTTCGTAGTTTTCCACATGATAATAACTTGCAAGAAAAACTTTCCAAAACGTTTTGAGAAATGAATGAACAGAATTTGGAAATTAAAGGGTTGAAAACTCAGTTACAAGACAGGGAAATAGCGATAGCAGAGTTGAAGAAACTCGTTGCTAAGATGGATGGGAAAATTGTGGAACCTAGTGCTAAGAAAACTGTTGTAAGACAACCCAATGCGCAAAAAGTGACTAGGCCCTCTGTCTTGCGAAAACCATATGTTTTCTCTAATTCTGCATTTGCAAAACCTATGTTTGCCCCCAAGACGGATGGGAAGGATAGGTTACCACAAACCACTCCCAAAACACATATTCGATCACAAAGTATTAAGAATACAAATGTGGTTATACCAGGGATGTATAGATTGGCCACTACACACACCAAAGAAAGTCAATCACCTCAGACTTCTAGAAACACTAATAGACGTGTGTCTTTTACTACAGGAGTAGTCCCCACTGATAGTGTTAGCCGGCCCCAGCTTAAGAGCACTCGCATAAATGAAAAGGTTTGGCAACACAAAAGTCAAGGGAAGATGAAGACAGTAGAAGACCACCCTAGGATTTTCAATGTTTCTAAGAATAAAACATTTGTAATCGCGTGTAATGACGATTTGAATTATTCGACTTTGAATGCTTAGAATGTTAAGTTTGTTTGTGTGAAATGTGGAAAGTGTGATAATGCTAATCATGCTATGTGTGTTTCGAATAATGTCAAAGGCGTAGATACTAGAACTAAGAAGCAAACTGTGATGCCTATTAGTGCTAGAAACCCCAAACGCAAAGTAAACCATTCTGGGGCAACCCCTAAGAAAAGTATTGCATCAGACTCCACGACTAAGAACCCTAGAAGCAGAATTAGGGAATTATATGAGTCTGCTAGCAAGCCTTGGAAATGGTGGTTTACTAATCAATGTCCTCCAGGATATAAATGGATGCCTAAGGTTAGGATAAAAAATTTGACTACGTGCGTTAGTGTGCCTTTAAGTGATGAAACTAGGGAAACTAATGAATCAGAAATCACAACTAACATGGAATCCAATTTAGCAAATGCTCCATCGTGTTCTAATTCTTCTGCAGGTGATCGAAATAATTCTCTTCATACTAGACTCCGGATGCACGAAGCACTTGACAGGGAATATCAAGCTTCTAATTAACTTCGTGGAGAAGTTCCTGGGTACGGTCCGATTCAGAAATGATCAATTTTCACCGATCCTAGGATATGGAGACTTGGTTCAGGGAAATATCACTATCAAAAGGGTTTACTACGTCGAAGGGCTAAATCACAATCTATTCTCGGTTGGTCAATTCTGTGATGCGGATTTGGAGGTTTCTTTTAGAAAAAAGACATGTTTTGTTCGTGATTATGATGGGAATGACTTACTTACCGGAACACGGGGTACTGATCTCTACACTATGTCACTACAAGACTCCACATCTTCAACTCCAATCTGTTTCATGGCTAAAGCTTCAACGACTCAAGCTTGGTTATGGCATCAACGTGTATCTCATCTTAACTTTGATACCATCAACTTGCTTTCCAAGAAAGATATTGTGCGAGGCCTTCCTAACTTGAAATTCATCAAAGATCATCTTTGTTCTTCTTGTGAGCTTTGTAAAGCTAAACGGAGTAGTTTCAAGACAAAGACTACACCAAGCTCTAAAGGACGGTTAAATCGTCTTCATATAGATCTGTGTGGCCCCATGCGCGTTCAAACCATCAATGGGAAGAAATATGTTATGGTAATTGTCGATGACTACTCAAGGTACACGTGGACCCTCTTCTTAAGGTCTAAGGATGAAATACCTGAGGTTCTCATTAACTTCCTTAAGTTGGTACAACGTGGTCTTCAAGCTCAAGTAAAAGTGGTACGTACTGACAGAGGCACAAAATTCTTGAATTCAACTCTAAAGAAATATTTTGAAGCCGAAGGGATTGAACATGAAACATCTATTGCTCGAACACCTAAACAAAATAGATTTGTTGAAAGACGAAATCGTACTTTAGTTGAGGCTGCTCGAACATTATTATCTGCTTTAAAACTACCATTATTCTTTTGGGCCGACGCCGTGTCAACTGTATGCTACACACAAAATCAATCCTTAATTATCCCAAGACACGAAAAGACACCATATCACATAATTAATGATCGGAAACCTTCCCTCAAACATCTTCATGTTTTTGGATGTACGTGTTACATTATTCGAGATGGTGAAAATCTGGACAAGATGAAAGAGAAAGGTGATGCATGCATTTTAATGGGATATGCAACTCAGTCTAAGGGATACAGAGTATACAAAAAGAGAACAAAATTGATAGTCGAGACTATTCATATCAGATTTGATGAATTACAAGAAATGGCCCTTGAACAAAACAGTTTAAGTCCCGATCCACAACGACAAAAGACTTCTGTGCACAACCAAACGGAACTCGGAATTCAAGACCACATCAATGAACTGTCAAGTTCAAAGCTGGTTCCTGAACATGTTCCTAGAGCAGATATGACAGTGGACATGACACTTGAAGAGTTAGAAATGTTATATGGACCAATGTTTGATAAATATTTCACGGGGGAGAAACATGTTGTATCGAAGTCTTCCGCTGTCATTCATGATACGCTTGATGATACCGATCATCATCAACAAAAGGATACAACTTCATCTACTTCAACACGGGTTGTTGCAGATTTACCTCCTCAGAATATCACTTCAACAATCGATCCTACAACATCCACAACTACTGTCATTGCTCCAGAAAACACTAATCAAGCAGACGGTGCATTATCTGACGATGACGATTTTCAAAACCCATTTGGTACACCGGTACACGAAACTGGAGAGTCCTCTACTCGCCATGTTGATCCGTTAAATATGCATACCTTTTATCAACGACATCCTTCAACACATCATTGGACCCAAGATCATCCTTTGGTTCACGTAATTGGAAACCCTTCACATCCTGTTCGTACAAGACGACAACTAGCAACTGATGGCGATGTTTGTTTGTTCACACTCGCCGTGAGTACAACTGAACCGAAAAACATCAAAGAAGCCATGGCTGATCATGTTTGGATTGAATTGATGACGGACGAACTTCAAAAATTTGAAAGACTTAAAGTCTGGGAACTTGTTGACAGACCGTACGATTAGATTCCTTTAAATCTTCGTTGGATCTGGAAAAACAAGATGGATGAAGAAAACACGATCATCAAGAACAAAGCTAGGCTAGTGGCTAAGGGGTATGGCCAGAAAGAGGGTATTGATTTTGAAGAATCATTTGCACCAGTTGCTCGTATGGAAGCGGTCAGGATTTTTCTTGCTTATGCTGCACATAAGGGATTCACTGTTTATCAAATGGACGTGAAGACAGCATTTCTGAACGGTCCTTTGAAGGAAGTAGTCTATGTTACGCATCCGAAAGGATTCGTTAATCCTCATTATCCTGACAAGGTGTCTCGTCTCCACAAAGCACTTTATGGACTCAAGCAAGCTCCAAGGGCGTGGTACGATGAGCTCTCAAAATTTCTGGTATCCAAAGGTTTCTCAAAAGGTTCCATTGATCTAACTCTGTTCACTTATAAATATGGGGATGACATTTTGCTCGTACAGATTTATGTTGATGACATTATTTTTGGTTCAACAAACCCAAAACTTTCAAAATGGTTTGAAAAAGTCATGCACAACAAATTTGAAATGTCAATGATGGGCGAACTAAAATTCTTTCTAGGAATTCAAGTTCACCAATCCCCAAGTGGTATCTTTATAAACCAAGCTAAGTATTATCAAGAGATAATAAAAACGCATGGTATGACTTCATGTGACCCCATTGGGACGCCATTATCAACCACATCGCTTGATGCTGACTTGGAGGGAAATGCCATAGATCAAACGAGATATTGTTCAATGATCGGCTCCCTCATGTACTTGACAGTAAGTAGACCTAATATATCACATGCTACGTGTTATTTTGCACGTTATCAAGAACGACCCACTGAAAAGCACCTCAAGGAGGTTAAACGGATCATTCGGTATCTTAAGAATACCGTTCATTTGGGACTCTGGTATCCGAGGGAAACCGGTTTCTTTCTAACGGCCTATTCAGATTCTGATCATGCAGGGTGTCTTGATACACGAAAAAGTACTTCTGGTGGTGTACAATTTCTAGGTCAAGATAAGCTTGTGGGATGGTCTTCCAAGAAGCTGGATTGCACGTCACTTTCATCAGTCGAAGCGGAGTATGTGTCTATATCTGCGTGTTGTGCTCAAGTTATATGGATGAGAACACAACTCACGGATTATGGCTTTCACTTTGATAAAGTACCTATGTACTATGACTCAAAGTCGGCCATAGCCATCTCCTGCAATCAGGTACAGCATTCCTGCAAGAAGCACATTGATGTACGATATCACTTCATAAAGGAACAAGTTGAAAGAGGTATCGTTGAACGATACTTTGTTGGAACGGATTACCAATTAGCCGACTTGTTTACGAAAGCTCTATCGAAAGATAGGCTTGAGTACCTCGTTAGGCAAATTGGTATGAGATGTTTGACTCCAGCAGACCTGGAGATTCTGGCAAAGGTGTCTGCTTGATTTATCTATCAAACATCTACTTGTAAATATCTTTGATAAAGCAAAATACAAAAATATAGAACATATAAAAACAAAACACAAAATTAAAAATCTTTCAAAATCCAAAAATATTATTCTCGACATATCTTTCAGTATCGATAATATGGACGTGCCTAGAAATGTTGCTCAATAACGACACGGGTGTGTACATAAAGCTCGAATGAACTCAAGTTAATGCTTTAGAAAAACCTCTTCGCCAAAAAGAAATAGGATTTTTCAAAAACCGTTGAACACAATTTTTTTCAAGAATTTCTCAATGATTATTCAAAATCTTTCAAAAATTGTGTGTTCAACAAACTCCCATCCTCAAAAAGCGAAATGTGGATCAAATCCTCATAATGACAATTCAATTGGATCAATTTTTGAGGAGGAGCAATTCAACTTCGTGCAAAAGATTAACACATCTTTCTTCCGGAGTTTTTCAAGACTATTTTTCAAAATATATTTTAATCAAATTTGGTATCTCTAATATCAAAAGATTTTATATATTAGATATAGGGGGAAAAATGTGATTAAAATGTGATCTTATATAAGACTCAAGCACTCTAACTCTTACCTACATGTGTGAAACACTTTTGATTATCGATGCACATGTGAAGGGGGAGCATTTCTGAAACGACAAAACTATCAAGGTGTTAAATGTTGTTCAAACACCTTGTTAGACATTTGAAGCGGTCTTCATGGTTACGATCAAATACCCACAACATCTTTAATTCACGACGCTATTGGTGTCAAAAGGGTGGTTAGGTTTAAGTCCTATGATCCAACCAGAACCAGAGGGATCTTCCCAGGGACAATCCAATAGATTATTAGAAGTCCTTAGGAAAGATGGAGTAGAATGTGAACGTAGCTGAATGCCGACTAAGTACTGATGCTAGCACTGGAACAATCACAACAAGGTGCTAGTAATGATGTATTGGTAAGCATTGAAGGGGTTGAAGAATGAAAAAGAAATGTAAGGATAAAGGATGTATAGAAAGAATCCCTCCATACAACTTAGGCAGAAACCGGATCAACTCATCATGAAGACAGACTCATCATGGACCCAGTGATGTATGCACAACCCTTTCCTAGCTACTCAGGCTACTCTCAAAAGAAGTTTGTTTTATTGTCACGGAGAACAACATGAATTCTATTAGCTTTCTCATTCCGAGATAGTTGATATTGAATAGGTGGCATCTGCTCCAGCCTCCGACCACTAAAAGTGCACAAATCGAGTCTAGAGCCTAGAGACCATCAAATCTTATTAGGACACACGGAATGACGATAAAGAGAGTCATACGCCATATCCTTGTGATATTCCTAAAACACTCAGAGTGATACTACTAAGTATTCACAATGATTAGTGGAAATCCTTCTAGTGTTAACATCAAACAGCACTGCGGTAGGTCATATGTAAGATTGTTTATGAATTGAACATGTGTAAAACTGAAAAGCAACAGTGGTTTGATTCTGAATTGATTCAAATTCGTATCAAGTTTCTATGAAATATCTTTATGGTCTTTCCAGAACATTCAGAGTGATATTCATTAATATTCACAATGGAAATCCTTCTAGCGTCAACATCAAACAGCGCTACGGTAGGTAACTTGCGAGATTCTTATGAATCAAGCTTGTGTCAACTGGAAAGCAACAATGGTAAGATTCTTAATGAATCAAACTTGTTCCAGGAATTTGAATTGACGACTTTCATCAAGCGGATATTTATCCAATTGATTCACTCTTTATGTTCGTAGTCTTGCTTTGAGACGGTCGAGTAAAGAGAACGACTAGTACAGCCGCGGGACCCTGTCAAGGAGATTATTAATTGAATCTACCTAATCACAGGTACGGTATTTAATATGGTATAACAGTCTTCACCGACCGGAGGTAAAACGCTACCGATTTAGGACGAATGTCAAAGCCATTTAGTCCGTGTCTATGTTTTGTCTCGAGAAGGTGGCGTCACGGTGTACTCAGCAAAGTCAAAGATTCAAAACCACATACTCATGCCTGAAGATATATTCAACAATTAATAGTGTGAGCATGTGGATAAAGACACAAGATCGCAAGATGGCAAAGACAAGTCAAGGATGATTTGAAGATCTCAAGATCAAAAAGACAAAGTCGAAAGACAACGAGAAAGGCTCAAAGATCACAACATGAAGGAAAAAGACTACTATTACACGTTCAAGACTCATTTATGGCGAGATTATTAATATCTACAAATCTCCAAATGACAAAGGGTAATGTCCTCTCATAAAGGGTAATGACCTCTCATTGGGGGAGATTGTTAGCCTCAAAATATTGAGTCAAACAAGAATGCTTGGTCATATTTTTATTATGGATAGTATATTAGAACGTTGTAATAGGTAGTAGGTTAGTCGTGTATTACGGGCTTAACTTTAAGCTAAGGTTCATTAATAAGTAACAAAATCCCAAAAGGAAAGCCCGACCCATTAGACTATAGTCCATAACCAAACCCGCATGTGGGTGGACTATAAATACCCTTCCTAGCATGTTAGGAAGGGTGTTGGTCATTTTCATTTTTCATCTCTCTAATCTAATCCTCCAAAATTTCCAACCATTCTCTCTACTTTCTCTCACTACATTCTCTCTCTAGAATTCATCTATCTTCTACCTTTCGTTCTTGTTTAATCATCACGAAATCAATGAGAAAACATTAACTCACATAAATTCATGAAAGAATACCAAACTTATAATTGACTCTATCATCTCTTTTTCTCCATGATTTAAAATCTCAAGGAATGAGACTCGTGGATGCTTAGCTAATTAAATCAAAGTTTGTGGGTTTTCAAGTCATCTATAGGATCTTGCAACTTCTTGGACTTTTTCAAGTTTAGAATTTGCATTTTAAAGTTCCCTTGATAAACGACTTTCTAGGATCAATTATAGGAACTTGCGAAAAGTTCTTGTTCTTAACCCGAAAGAGTTAAGACTTTCGTGTTTTAAAGTTCCCTATATAAAAGCCTAGCAAAACATGACTTAAAAACGTTAAGGATACTAGCAAGAGTAAACTTAGATAAGTAAACTCGGGTTGAGTCAAAAGACTCATGACGGGCCTAATATATCAAAGACATCTAAACTCATTAAAACCATTTTATTTAACTTTATTTTTATTTTTGACATGAAATATATACATACGATGCGGTAACAAAAGGAAAGAACATAAAAGAAAATATATGAAAAATACTACTAGCCCAAAATAGATCAAAAATTTTGAAAATTTTCGAAAAATAAATTTTTCCGGTTAAAATGAGGACAAATTAATGGAAAAGCCCACATAACTTCAATAGAAGTCCCCCCTACACTTGATATAAACATTGCCCTCAATGTTTAAGCATGTGGGAGTAAACTCCCCTACACTTAGGACATTGTGCACTTTGTTTAAATCTTGCTAAGGAAGAGACAGATATCATGATCTCAATGTTAACATATAAGATATGAAATATTGAATCATAAGAGTTAAGGATAGAACCGGGAAGACGGGTACACGGGATCACGGGTCGTCAAATATCATCAAAAGTGCTCTTTGAAAGCTTTAATCCCTGCACATCACAAGAAACAAGACAACAAACACCTACATAGCTCCCCTACACTTATTATGAAAACGGGTAAAAAGGATAGATCATCGGTTGCCTCCCGAGAAGTGCTTGTTTTTGTTAACTGAGTCACGAGCCTGACTCGACCCACAATTAATTTAAGGGAAACATGGTGAGGAATGGAATCATCTCATTAGAGATCTCCTCACCAAAGAACAACTTAACACGATGGCCATTCACTTTGAAGTTTGGCCCATTTGGTTGCGATAACTCAATGGTGCCATAAGGGAAGACTTTGGTGACGGTTGTAACACCCCCACAAATGCTATGCGCAGCGGAACTACAACATTTGGGTGCTACACAGTATTCATTGCACACAAGATACATCAAACGACTCTAAAAAGACGTTAACTTAAAACTTGAATTAAAAATTGTTAGATGATACATGTCCACGGTTTTTTCAACCCCACTTGGTACAACAGAGTTCAGCGTTTTCGTTCCCCATGAATCTCGACCCAAGAATTTCAGTTTCACAACAACATAACATTAAAATTTAAAAATGTTTAAGTAGGAAAGGGAGGAAAAACAAGCAGACTCCAAGCCATACACACAACATCCATCCCATGCACGCTCCATTCTACACTTCAGCGGTTACCTGAAACACATGCCAAAATTTGGTCAACGAAAACGTTGAGTGGAATTCATAGGTTTTACAATTCATTTTGAACGTATATGAAATAAAAACCATTCGTGATCATTCATAGACTTGTCGATCAAACAATCTATATTCGGGATACTGACAATTGTGTTTAAGCTCATGACACTAATCCGTTAACTCAATCACCCGCGTAATAATTACCGGCGTGATTCAGATGAAACCAGTGCCCCTTCTAAAGGCATCCGTTGCAATTATACCTTATCTCTCATACAAGATAATCTACCGCAGAACTTACTCAACGTACAGCTTCTCGGCTAGCATTGGGTCGTTAGCCCCGTAGTACTACAAATTGTATAAGCGGCTATTTCCCCCTACTCGAGGGCAGGACAATAGTTAATAGTTCATGAAATTAGGGTCTTTTGCAACTAGGTACTCAACACAATTTCTAAGGCAACATTCGGGTCTGACAATCATTCATGACATACGTTCCTTTTAAAAACTAGCATGCATTTCCCTCGCGGGTAAAACAGTTTGAAATAAATATAAGCGAGGCTATAAATTCACACCTTATATATTAAGTAGTCGGTAGTTCGAGAGATGATCACTGACGACGATACGGATGCCCGGGTAAATCAACACCTATCAACAAATAACGCGTAATGAGTAATCTCATTTTAAATACCTTACGGTACTGTATAAAATACATAGATACTAGTCACTTAGGACAATTATAACTCACGCCAAAACAAAACAACAAGCATCACTCATTTTACATCATTCGTTCTTATTATTTACGTTATCCATTTTTACTCATTTTCGCCGGTACTTACCGAAAGTACGGGCTGTTTTACCATATTTAACCATTCGTATAAAATTTGACAAAATTCTCAAAAATACTATAAGACCTGTAGATAACACATATTTAATCCCAATAAAAGTTTTTACTTCTACGCCCCGTTACTCAACGCTTTTCCAAAACTACATTTTCCGGGCTGAAATTGTACTTCGACCAACTTGGACTTCTTTGACCTATTTGAAATGCACCTTTGACTTCTTTGACTCCTAAGTCCAATTATAGACTCAATTACACAGGTTTGTGACCAAAATTTGACCCTTGACATTTTACCAATTCATACTTGTGGTCCTCGGGATTTGACTAAAACTATACATAAATTCGGATTATGAAAGTTCTCGTCTCCCGGTACTCGATCTTTAAAACCTCATAACTTTTAGCTCGTTTTGAGTCACGAGCTCTACCTTATACCAAATTAAAGCTAAGAAGACCCTCTATGACTACATTTAGTTATCTAGACCTGTAGGAAAAATTATTTTTACGAAAAGGCCCTAAACTTTCTGCCTAAATTTGACCATACCAAAATCATACTTAAGCTCGATTCCAAACCTATTAATCACCACTAGGCATCATCCTAAACTTTCCCAATCATAACCAAACAAAAATTTTCAGTCCCTAACCCCTATTGATCAACAACCTCATAATCTAAAAATCTAAAAACAAACATGCAATCACTTGTACTCATCTAAAACACCAATAAACACTAAACCAAACACAAGATAATGCTCAAAATCATCAACCACCATGGCTCCCCAAACACCCCCTTGTGCCGTGGGGTTTGGGTGACCAAATCACCACAACCAAATTAATTTTGGTGGGTTTTATTAGTGATTATACTCACACTATACATGAATTTAACATGCATCAATCCAATTGACCTCAAAAACGAATTTGAATCATCTTGAAAAATTTTGGAAAAATTTTGTTAATGCATGTTTAATTTAACCATGGATTAACACTCACCAATGGATTTTAGAAGGTGGTCTAAGGTTAGTTTTTGTCAAAACTCAAAAAAAATGGTGGATTGTGGTGGTTTTTGGTGTTTGGCCGTCGGCCTAAGAACAAGAGGGAGAGAGTGTTTTGATTTTTTTTTGTTAAATGTTTGTGTGTGTTTGTGTTTGTCCCTTTTGTGAGATGGGAGGGGCCAAAATGGTATTTTTTGGCTTTCTTTTGGCCTCAAGTAAAAACGTCACTAAAACTTTGCGGGATCGACTCACTAGTCAATTTAGAAAATTTTACGGGAGTCAGAAATCATCCCGAACACTCTAAAATACTTTTGGGATACTTTAAATGTACTCGGAAGGCTATAAAACTCACCCGACTCAACTTAACACGAACCGTAAGTAAAATTCTCGAAAAATTACATTATCGATAAATCGTCAATAATTATAGAAATTTGGGCATCCATCGGGATCGTAATCGTCATCGTCCTTCTTGAATCGTCAATCGTAAAAATTATAACCTCGAACATCGGCTTTAACCAATATACTTATATATATAGAAATTAAAATTTATTAAAAATTTCAAAAATTAGCGTAATTTAGGGTAACGTTAATGACCTCGGTTCTAGGGTGTCACATCCACCCCTCCTTAAAGAGAGCGACGTCCCGGCGCTCGCCTCTTCTTGTACTCACATTTCGTTCTGCTGGAACAGATGAGGATACCTTTCCTTGAAAAAGTCCTCACGTTCCCAAGTGTATTCCGGTCCACGCTTAGAATTCCATCGAACCTTCACAATAGGAATTCTACTACGCTTCAGCCTCTTGACCTCTCGGTCCATAATTTCCACAGGTTCTTCCACAAAATGCATTTTGTCGTCCAGTCGAATCTCGTCCAAAGGAATCACCAATTCCTTATCCGCCAAACTCTTCTTCAGGTTCGATACGTGAAACGTGTCGTGAATAGCACTAAGCTCGCTCGGCAATTCTAACTTGTACGCTACTGGTCCAATTCGTTCAACGATCTTAAATGGTCCAATATACCTTGGACTCAACTTTCCTTTCTTCCCAAAACGAATTACACCCTTCCATGGCGATACCTTGAGCATAACCATATCTCCAACTTCAAACTCCAACGGTTTCCTTCTGTTATCGACATAACTCTTCTGTCGGCTTCTCGCAGCAAGTAGTCGGTTCTTGATTTGCACAATCTTCTCTGTCGTTTCAAAAACCATTTCGGGTCCAGTCAATTGACTTTCTCCTACTTCACTCCAACACACAGGCGATCTACACTTCCTTCCATACAATGCTTCAAACGGTGCTGCCTTGATACTCGCATGATAACTATTATTATACGAAAACTCCACCAGAGGCAAGTGGCGTTCCCAACTTCCTCCAAAATCAATCACGCATGCTCGGAGCATGTCCTCCATCGTCTGAATAGTTCGTTCACTCTGGCCGTCAGTTTCCGGGTGATAAGCCGTACTTAAACTCAATTCAGTGCCCATCGCACGTTGAAGCGATTTCCAAAATTCCGAAGTAAATCTACTATCGCGATCCGAAATGATCGATAACGGCACTCCATGTCTGCAGACGATCTCTTTCACGTACACACTGGCGAGCTTTTCCATGCTGTCCGTCTTCTTCATAGGTAAGAAATGAGCAGATTTCGTTAACCTATCCACTATTACCCATATCATATCACATCCACTAGGAGTTCTAGGTAAACCCGTCACGAAATCCATAGCGATTTTCTCCCATTTCCATTCCGGGATCTCTGGTTGTACCAACAATCCAGATGGTTTCTTATGTTCTGCTTGAACCTTCGCGCAAGTCAAACACTTACTAACGTAACGAGCAATATCCGCCTTCATATTCGGCCACCAATAAACTTTCTTCAGGTCGTGATACATTTTATCCGATCTAGGATGTATCGAATACTTCGACTTATGCGACTCGTTCATATCCAATTCTCGAACTCCAGGCTTTCCTTCCTCAGATGAACACAATGGTAACCAAATCCGATTTTCAAAATATCTCAGTCCGTCTGACCTAATCACAAAAAGAGGTTTCAACATTCGTCCCAAGTTCTCAGCTTCAACATTCCCTTTCATTAGTCCCCTCTTTTGAGCCTTCAGTATAGTTTCGGTTAAGTCAACGCTCTCAGTCATCACCAAAGCTCTGACCCTCAAAGGTTTCTCACGTTCCTTCCTACTCAGTGCATCCGCTACAACATTCGCCTTGCCAGGGTGGTAGCGAATTTCGCAGTCATAATCACTCAGTAGTTCAACCCATCGTCTCTGTCGCATATTCAACTCCTTTTGATCTAAAATGTGCTGCAAACTCTTGTGGTCAGTGAATACAACACACTTCGTCCCATACAAATAGTGTCTCCACAACTTCAACGCAAAAACTACAGCTCCTAATTCCAAATCGTGCGTCATGTAGTTCTCCTCATTCTTCCTCAGTTGCCTCGATGCGTAAGCTATCACCTTTTCACGTTGCATCAATACCGCTCCATAACCCTTACGAGATGCATCACAATACACTACAAAGTCTTCGGTTCCTTCAGACAATGACAATATCGGTGCGGAACATAACTTGTCCTTGAGCGTTTTGAAAGCAAGTTCTTCCTCATTTCCCCATTCATACACCCTATTCTTTTCGGTAAGCCTTGTCAATGGTTTTGCAAACAACGAAAATCCTTCAATGAACCTTCGATAATACCCAGCTAAACCAAGGAATTGTCGAACTTCAGTCGGCGTTGTCGGTGCCGACCATTCCCTGATCGCTTCGACCTTGGCAGGATCCACACGAACTCCCTTGCTATCAATCACGTGACCTAGGAACTGCACGGATTCTAACCAAAACTCACACTTCGAGAACTTCGCATACAGCTTCTCCTTCTTTAACAACTCCAAAATCTTCCTCAGGTGCTTCTCGTGCTCCTCCTTACTTTTAGAGTAAATAAGTATATCATCGATGAAAACAATAACAAACTTATCTAGATACGGCTTGCACACGCGATTCATGAGGTCCATGAATACAGCAGGCGCGTTCGTCAACCCAAACGGCATCACTCGAAATTCAAAGTGTCCATACCGCGTACGAAAGGCAGTTACAGGAGTATCCTCCTCTCTTACACGCAGTTGATGATACCCTGATCTTAAATCGATCTTTGAGTATACACTGGAACCTTGCAATTGATCAAACAAATCGTCAATCCTCGGCAATGGGTACTGATTCTTAACCGTCAGCTTATTGAGTTCCCTATAGTCAATACACATCCGAAATGAACCATCTTTCTTCTTCACAAACAACACTGGCGCTCCCCAAGGTGATGAGCTCGGCCTAATAAATCCCTTGTCCATCAATTCCTTCAGTTGATCCGATAACTCCTTTAACTCGGATGGTGCTAAGCGATAAGGTGCACGCGCAACCGGCGCAGCTCCTGGCACCAAATCAATTCGAAACTCGACCTCACGGGTGGGTGGTAAACCTGGCAACTCGTCTGGAAAAACTTCCGGGTAATCGCAGATAACAGGTACCTCTTCAATCCTCGCCTCTAAATCACCATCACTCGAAACTTGTGCCAAAAACACATCGCATCCGTTCTCTACATACTTCATCATTTTAAAACAGGAAATCACTTTCAAACGAGAAGTGCATTCATCTCCCTTCACCGTCAAGACTTTATTCTTCAACGGAATCTGAACTAATCTCTCGCCACAGACGATCATAGCACTGTGCGCCATTAGCCAATCCATTCCCACAATCACGTCAAACGATCCTAGCTCTATAGGCATCAAGTCGATTTTAAAAGCGTAATTTCCTAACTTCAAGGTACACCCTTTCAGTATAGAATTTGTACTAACAATTTTTCCATCGGCTAACTCAACGTTATAACTAGTCGCTAACAACACCGGTTTTCTATCGATATGACGACTAAATTTAACATCTACAAAACTCTTGTCGGAGCCAGAATCAAAAAAAATACTAGCATAACAAGCGTCTAGCAAAAACGTACCGGTAACCACGTTAGGACCCTGTGGTTTATCAGCCGTCCCTACGTGATATACAGCAGCAGGATTGTTACCTCCCCGCTTGTTTCCTGCCTTCGGGCAATTCACTTGCACATGGCCTCTCTCTCCACATCCAAAACATCCCCTCATTCTGATAGCATTCGCCCCAGTGGCTACTCCTCCCGCTCGGCAACCAGATGTCCGGTGACCTGCCTTTCCACATTTGCCGCATGCAGGCGGGCAATTCCCGACATGGTACAAATTGCACCTACCACAATGGGGATTCACCTTTACTCCTCTGGGGTTCGTCACAGCCCTCATCCCTTCATTCCTTCATTGGTTAAACTGCTGAT
Organism: Glebionis coronaria; assembly: GCA_025667525.1. Classification (NCBI taxonomy): domain Eukaryota; kingdom Viridiplantae; phylum Streptophyta; class Magnoliopsida; order Asterales; family Asteraceae; genus Glebionis; species Glebionis coronaria. The sequence goes on along the minus strand of JANFOE010001291.1, from coordinate 181,981 downwards.
TGCGGTTCTGACCATGGTTGTTTCGATTTCCACCTCGGTTCTGGCCCTGGGATTGATTGCTTTGTGCCGCTTCCCATTTCCTCTTGTTGCCTTCAGCAATGGAGTTCTGCTTGTCCTGGAGCCTGACGTCCATCAATGCGTGAGCCATCTGGACCGCTTCATCAAACGACCCAGGTTTTGACGAAGTCGTCTCCCCCTTGATGTTACTAGATAAACCTTTGATGTACTGCTTCATCTTCTTGGCATCATTGGCAAAAACATCTGGACACAAAAGGCTTAATTCATTAAACCTCCTGGTATAAGCAGCGATGTCATTGTTCTTCAAGGTCAGATGCCTCAACTCATCTTCCAATTGACCCAATTCCTCTTCCGGGCAAAACTTCTTAGTCAACAGAGCTTTTGTCGTAGTCTACGTCCTTGCATTCGCTACAGCCAATCCAACAGTGGCTACCTGGGTGTTCCACCAACTTAACGCATCATCAAGAAACGTAGCAGCCGCAAACTTCACCTTGTCCGCTTCTGCACAACCGCTGATTTCGAAAGTACTTTCAACCTTTTCCAACCATCTTCTAAGTTCTAGAGCTCCACCAGTTCCACGAAATTGCGTGGGACCGCATTTCATAAAACTAGAATAGGTACACACTCTCGGGGCTTGCTGTCTACCCGCGTTTCTACCCTGGTCCTGATTTCTCCCGGCTCGGTCCGCTTCCAGCGCATTTGCTATAGCTTCCTGAATCATTGTGTTTACACGATCGGCGGTTAACTTTGGAGGCATGGTGTTATCGAATATCTCTTTCTGCAAGACAGGGAAAATAGAAAAACAGTGTAAGTATACATATCAAGATTAAGATGGATTTCTCTTTCAAGACATAATATACATACAACGACACATCACTACAGAGTTACTAATATTCATCAATTCACATCACAAAAGATCAAATTTAAGACATATCACAGATCATGAAAGGTAACATGGATTGTATTGATAATTAACCAAAATTGTGACAAGTATTGCCACTACAATCGTTCACCATAAAACTTAAGTCCTCAAGTTTTTCGTCATAATGCCATCATACAAAAGTCTAAAACAGTTCTATTACAATGATCAAAAGAAAAATACAAGACAAGCAACTAGGCATGTGGTGATCCACACGGCCTCTTGGATGGCGGTTCGTCATCATCTTCCTCAGGTTCCTCATCACTATCGTCCTCATCCACATCATCCATTTTTCTCTTTCCTTTGTCGTTCGGCCCACATTCAGTCTCCTTTTTCGTCCCTGACGTAGACCCACACTCAATCGCTACCTGACTTCCCACAGTAATACAAGCTCCTCTAGTAGGCGGCTGAATCATGAAGTCATTAGCCTCCATCTCCAAATCGTCCACGAATCTCCAATCTGGGGGCAATGATGCTCTCACTCGATGCTCCCAACTCTGCATCCTTGACAACCTCACTTGATCTTCCCTAACACGGTCAAGACTAGCGCTCAAATTCGCAACCATCGATCTTAGACTGTTGATTTCACTTTTGTTTACATTCCCATCATACTCAATTCTTGCAGTCCTTTCCAACAGTCTTTGGTCTGCCCTTTCATTCTCTTCGAATCTACTGATCACCCTTGATTCCACTACGTACCGCATGCACATTGATTCGTCCAAACCTCTCACAACACGCCGTACGTCATGATAAACTCTCGGTCCGGGGCAGCAAACTCTTGAGATGCCTTGATGAAGAGAATTTGCGCTCACTGCACCTTCGGCTCTTCTGGGGATACCTGGTGCACCAACCAGATGGGAAGTACGCATAGTCCTGGGGCAAGTAGTTCTCCTTTGGTCGGGGTCCTGGGCTTGCACATCGTTCGTCTCAGCTTGTCCTTCAGCTGCTGTTCCAACACTTCCCCCTTCGCGACCTATGACGTAATCGTTTCCATTATCATTAGGCGGTACCTCGGCCATTCCTGCAATAACAACGAATTTCGGAGGGTACATAAGTAATTATACAATATTTATAAATACATGCATGCAAATGCAATGCAAAGGTGGTACATATGCCCAAAATGTAATAATATGATGCTCATGCATGATTAATACAAAAATTACGATGTCGGGTATTCCACGTATAATCTCAACGTCTACATATAGTAATTTCCATACTTACGTAATAATTACCCACATATATACTTCACTCAAAAGTATACGTCAAATGCCATAAATACAAAAATAAATCTTACCGGAGCCATGCAGGATAGTTGTGTGTGCTTGGACCATTTCTTACGACACCAAAAGTTATAGTTTAGGATTTTCAAAAACGACCTAGTTCTCTATAACTCATGGCTCTGATTACCAATCTGTAACACCCCCACAAATGCTATGCGCAGCGGAACTACAACATTTGGGTGCTACACAGAATTCATTGCACACAAGATACATCAAACGACTCTAAAAAGACGTTAACTTAAAACTTGAATTAAAAATTGTTAGATGATACATGTCCACGGTTTTTCCAACCCCACTTGGTACAACAGAGTTCAGCGTTTTCGGTCCCCATGAATCTCGACCCAAGAATTTCAGTTTCACAACAACATAACATTAAAATTTAAAAATGTTTAAGTAGGAAATGGAGGAAAAACAAGCAGACTCCAAGCCATACACACAACATCCATCCCATGCACGCTCCATTCTACACTTCAGCGGTTACCTGAAACACATGCCAAAATTTGGTCAACGAAAACGTTGAGTGGAATTCATAGGTTTTACAATTCATTTTGAACGTATATGAAATAAAAACCATTCGTGATCATTCATAGACTTGTCGATCAAACAATCTATATTCGGGATACTGACAATTGTGTTTAAGCTCATGACACTAATCCGTTAACTCAATCACCCGCGTAATAATTACCGGCGGGATTCAGATGAAACCAGTGCCCCTTCTAAAGGCATCAGTTGCAATTATACCTTATCTCTCATACAAGATAATCTACCGCAGAACTTACTCAACGTACAGCTTCTCGGCTAGCATTGGGTCGTTAGCCCCGTAGTACTACAAATTGTATAAGCGGCTATTTCCCCCTACTCGAGGGCAGGACAATAGTTAATAGTTCATGAAATTAGGGTCTTTTGCAACTAGGTACTCAACACAATTTCTAAGGCAACCTTCGGGTCTGACAATCATTCATGACATACGTTCCTTTTAAAAACTAGCATGCATTTCCCTCGCGGGTAAAACAGTTTGAAATAAATATAAGCGAGGCTATAAATTCACACCTTATATATTAAGTAGTCGGTAGTTCGAGAGATGACCACTGACGACGATACGGATGCCCGGGTAAATCAACACCTATCAACAAATAACGCGTAATGAGTAATCTCATTTTAAATACCTTACGGTACTGTATAAAATACATAGATACTAGTCACTTAGGACAATTATAACTCACGCCAAAACAAAACAACAAGCATCACTCATTTTACATCATTCGTTCTTATTATTTACGTTATCCATTTTTACTCATTTTCGCCGGTACTTACCGAAAGTACGGGCTGTTTTACCATATTTAACCATTCTTATAAAATTTGACAAAATTCTCAAAAATACTATAAGACCTGTAGATAACACATATTTAATCCCAATAAAAGTTTTTACTTCTACGACCCGTTACTCAACGCTTTTCCAAAACTACATTTTCCGGGCTGAAATTGTACTTCGACCAACTTGGACTTCTTTGACCAATTTGAAATGCACATTTGACTTCTTTGACTCCTAAGTCCAATTATAGACTCAATTACACAGGTTTGTGACCAAAATTTGACCCTTTACCTTTTACCAATTCATACTTGTGGTCCTCGGGATTTGACTAAAACTATACATAAATTCGGATTATGAAAGTTCTCGTCTCCCGGTACTCGATCTTTAAAACCTCATAACTTTTAGCTCGTTTTGAGTCACGAGCTCTACCTTATACCAAATTAAAGCTAAGAAGACCCTCTATGACTACATTTAGTTATCTAGACCTGTAGAAAAAATTATTTTTACGAAAAGGCCCTAAACTTTCTGCCTAAATTTGACCATACCAAAATCATACTTAAGCTCGATTCCAAACCTATTAATCACCACTAGGCATCATCCTAAGCTTTCCCAATCATAACCAAACACAAATTTTCAGTCCCTAACCCCTATTGATCAACAACCTCATAATCTAAAAATCTAAAAACAAACATGCAATCACTTGTACTCATCTAAAACACCAATAAACACTAAACCAAACACAAGATAATGCTCAAAATCATCAACCACCATGGCTCCCCAAACACCCCCTTGTGCCGTGGGGTTTGGGTGACCAAATCACCACAACCAAATTAATTTTGGTGGGTTTTATTAGTGATTATACTCACACTATACATGAATTTAACATGCATCAATCCAATTGACCTCAAAAACGAATTTGAATCATCTTGAAAATTTTTGGAAAAATTTTGTTAATGCATGTTTAATTTAACCATGGATTAACACTCACCAATGGATTTTAGAAGGTGGTCTAAGGTTAGTTTTTGTCAAAACTCAAAAAAATGGTGGATTGTGGTGGTTTTTGGTGTTTGGCCGTCGGCCTAAGAACAAGAGGGAGAGAGTGTTTTGATTTTTTTTTTGTTAAATGTTTGTGTGTGTTTGTGTTTGTCCCTTTTGTGAGATGGGAGGGGCCAAAATGGTATTTTTTGGCTTTCTTTTGGCCTCAAGTAAAAACGTCACTAAAACTTTGCGGGATCGACTCACTAGTCAATTTAGAAAATTTTACGGGAGTCGGAAATCATCCCGAACACTCTAAAATACTTTTGGGATACTTTAAATGTACTCGGAAGGCTATAAAACTCACCCGACTCAACTTAACACGAACCGTAAGTAAAATTCTCGAAAAATTACATTATCGATAAATCGTCAATAATTATAGAAATTTGGGCATCCATCGGGATCGTAATCGTCATCGTCCTTCTTGAATCGTCAATCGTAAAAATTATAACCTCGAACATCGGCTTTAACCAATATACTTATATATATAGAAATTAAAATTTATTAAAAATTTAAAAAATTAGCGTAATTTAGGGTAACGTTAATGACCTCGGTTCTAGGGTGTCACAAGGGTGAATGGACCAGACCAACGACTTTTAAGCTTGCCCGAAAAAAATTTCAACCGAGAGTTAAAGAGTAAAACTTGATCACCTATGTGAAACTCTCGGTTCTTAATCCTAGAATCATGAATGAGCTTGGTTTTCTCCTTGTAAATCAATGAATTCTCATAAGCCTCATTCCTAAGTTCATTAAGTTCATTGAGTTGGATCTTCCTAAGATCACCGGCTTTGTTGATATCAAAATTAGCCCATTTCAAGGCCCAATAAGCCTTATGCGCCAACTCAATGGGGATGTGGCATGCCTTTCCGTACACAAGATGATATGGGGTGCAACCAATAGGTGTCTTGTATGCTGTACGGAAAGCCCACAAAGCATCATCTAACTTATCGGCCCATGAGGCACGATGCTCTCCCATGGTACACTCTAAAATTCTCTTCAGTCCACGGTTAGAGATCTCGGCTTGACCATTAGTTTGTGGATGATACGCTGTGGAAAGACGATGATTGACACCATACTTAGCCATAACTCGAGCAAATTGATCATTGAAAAAATGAGTCCCGCGATCACTAATGATAGCACGAGGAACACCGAATCGAGCAAATAATTGTTTCAGAAAGTTCACAATCACCCTCGCATCGTTCTTAGGTAAAGCTTTTGCTTCAACCCATTTAGATACGTAGTCAATGGCTACGAGGATGTACTTGTTACCTTTAGATGATGGAAATGGCCCCATAAAGTCGATGCCCTATACGTCAAAGATTTCACATTCTTGGATGAAATTTTGAGGCATCTCATCTTTATGTGTGATCTTGCCTTGTCGTTGGAAAGCATCACAATGCTTAACCATTTCGTGTGCATCACGATAAATGGTGGGCCAATAAAATCCGGAGTCGAAAACTTTCTTCGCGGTATAGTTAGGACCAAATTGACCGTCGGTGGGTCCTTTGTGGCAAGCTTCAAGGATTAGTAAAGCTGCCAGCCCATCAACACACCGACGAATAACAAGATTCGCACACAGTTTGAAAAGGTAAGGTTCATCCCAATAATAGTGTTTAATATCCTTAAAGAATTTTTTCTTTTGTTGGGACGTTAACCCTTCGATAAGAACACCACCCGCTAAATAGTTTGCAATGTCCGCAAATCATGGGGTATCGTCAAGATTAGAGTTAATAGACATTAAGGCCTCAAGGGGAAAAAATTAATTAATCTCTTGGCTTGGAAGTTCCCCTTGATAAGGATCCTCGAGTCTACCCAGATGATCCGCGGCTAGGTTTTCCGCTCCCTTTTTTATCACGAATTTCAATTTTGAATTCTTGAAGGAGTAAAACCTAACGAAGAAGTCTTGGTTTAGAATCTTGTTTTGTTAATAAGTACTTCAACGCGGAATGATCGGTATACACAATGGTGGTGGAAAGAACAAGATAGGGGCGGAATTTCTCAAAAGCATATACAACGGCTAAAAGCTCTTTTTCGGTTGTAGTATAATGTAATTGAGCCCCCGTCATTTTCTTGCTAGCGTAATGGATTGGTTGGAAATGTTTGTTGATTCTTTATCCCAAAACCGCTCCAATAGCAAATTCGCTAGCATCACACATCAATTCACAAGGTAACTCCCAATTAGGGGTAACTAAGACCGGTGCCTTAGTTAATTTATCCTTAAGAATATGGAAAGATTCTATACATTCTTTAGAAAAGATAAAAGGAGTATCTTTTTCCAAGAGGTGGGTCATCGGGCGAGCTATCTTAGAAATATCTTGAATGAATCGACGATAGAAGCCCGCATGACCAAGAAAACTTCTCACACCCTTCACGGTTGAAGGAGGAGGTAATTTAGCAATCAAATCCAATTTAGCACGGTCGACTTCAAGACCGGCTTTGGAGATTTTATGTCCAAGAACAATGCCTTCTTTTACCATGAAATGGCATTTTTCCCAATTAAGAACAAGATCGAGTGTCTTCACACCGTTTAAGCATACGTTCTTGATTGGCAAGGCATGATGAGAAAGAATCACCATAGACCGAGAAATCGTCCATAAAGACTTCCATAGTTTCTTCAACCATGTCATGGAATATAACCATCATACACCTTTGGAAAGTCCCAGGAGTATTGCATATGCCGAAAGGCATTCTGTTGTAAGCAAATGTTCCATAAGGACAAGTGAATGTGGTTTTCTCTTGGTCTTTTGGATCGATAGGAATTTTAAAATACGCGGAAAAACCGTCTAAGAAGCAATAATAGTCATTACCCGCTAAACGCTCGAGCATTTGATCCATGAAAGGAAGAGGAAAATGATCCTTACGAGTCGTATCATTGAGTTTACGATAGTCTATGCAAACTCGCCAACCCATTACGAGTCAAGTAGGAATCAACTCATTGTTTTCATTGGGAACAACGGTTATTCCGCCTTTCTTAGGCACACAATGGACGGGACTAACCCATGGCGAATCCAAAATAGGGTAAATCATGCCGACATCTAGAAGTTTTATAACTTCTTTCTTGATGACGTCATGAATTTTTGGATTAACCCTTCTTTGGCTTTGGATTGCGGGTTTAAAGTCATCTTCCATGAGAATTTTATGAGTACAAAAGTTAGGATCAATTCCGCGGACGTCGGAAAATTTCCAAGCAAATGCTTTCTTATGATTTTTTAGCACATCGATAAGTCGAGATTTTTCATCCTCTATTAAGTCCTTTGTAATGATGATGGGTAACTTCTTATTGTCTTCTAGGAAAACGTATTCAAGATGAGACGATAAATCCTTAATTTCTAAATCCGGAGGATTGTCGATGGAAGGTTTAATCAAATTTGGATCATCGGTTGTAACTTCCTTAGGAGAAAGTGGAGAAATATGGTCCTCATTGTGAAGTTTCTCAATGGTACGAATGTCTTCATCCCAATCGGAGGGAGAATCGTCATATTTTAAGTCCACATCCCCTAAACTTGCTTCAAATTCTTTCAAAAGAAAATTACTTTCTCCAAATGGAGTCAATGAGGGAGCAATAGAGGCAACAATCTCAACAATGGGTAGAGAAGAAAAACCACTTTTACAAGCGTCTTTGAAATTTTCTTCACAAGCCTCATCAAGTACGTCAATGAAATTAACGTTCTCGTGTTCATAAGGTTGCTTAGAAAGTTTACCCATGTTGAAGACAATTTTGTCGTCACCAACTCTCATGATTAATTCGCCAGCGGCTACATAAATAACAGTGCGACCGGTCCTCAAGAATGGACGTCCAATGATTAATGGAACACGGGGATCCATCTCGTAGGCAACGACAACAAAATCCGCCGAAAAGGTGAATTTGTCGAGACCGACGAAGACGCTATCCCTGCCGGATAAGCAACCGTACGATTAGCTAACTCCAATGTCATTCGTGTAGGGACTAGCTCGGGTAGAGATAATTGTTTCCAAACACTTAATGGCATTAAGTTGATACGAGCACCTAGATCGGCTAGGGCCATAGAATTCTCTACCCCGGGAAAGTTGCAAGGAATGAGAAAGCGACCTGGATCACCAAGTTTGGTTGGTAATTTCCTTAAGAGAACCGCGGAGCAATTCTCATTAAGTTGGGATTGAGAAATATCAAGGAGTTTTTCCTTATCACTTAGAAGATCTTTGAACATTTTAGCATATTTAGGCATGTGAGCGAGAGCCTCGGCAAAGGAGATGTTGAAATTCAATAGTTTAAACATTTTATGAAAGTTTGAAACTTGAATATCATCCTTGTTCTTCAACTACTGTTTGCTCAACCTTGAGGGATAAGGTATATCGGGTTGAGAGGAAGGCTTTGGAATGGAATTCTCACTCACATCCTTGGGTGGTGGAGGGGTAGAAGTAGAAGGTGGAGGAATTGGTGAAGGGGGCTCGTTATCCTTTGTCACAATCACCGGAGTAGGTTTAGGAATCTCGGGTTCCTTATAACCTTTTCCATTTCGGGTGGTGATTGCTTTCATCTCCCTTCTTGGATTAGCAACGGTGTTACTCAGAAGAGAAACCGAATCAGAGGTTTAATTACATGGGCATAAACTAACCATCATATCCCTTAAGTCATTCGTTTGACTGCATAAAGAGTTTCGCATGTCATTCCTAAGCTCGGCTCGAAGATCATTCCCTTGTTTGGCCATGTCACCTTTCAAGTTAATAATTTGACTGTGAAGATTCTTCACCAGCGCGTCATGAGTCCTCATGTAAGTTTCAACCTCGTGATTAAATGTCGTGGGTTGGTTAGGAGGAGGAGCTTGGTAAGCGGGTGGTTGATAAGTGGGTTGTTGATAAACTTGATTATTTCCTTGAGGTGGATATGGATTTCTTTGGGTTTGATATTGATTAGGAGCTCGAGGTTGGTATTGGTTGTTGTGATTGAAGTTGTTTTGGTTTTGAGGAGGAAAACCGGGTGGTGAAAGGAAGTTATTTGAACGATAACTTAGCAAATTGCAGTCACCTTTAGGACGTGCTTGATAGCCTCCCGTAGAAAAGTTACCGTTAGCCGCATACATGTTTTCCGGATTGTCATGAGTAGAAGGACAATCGGCGTATGAATGAGGACCACCGCAAATCTCACAAGAAAGTGCTACAGATTTAACTTGTTGAAAGTGGTTCGTAGCCATGGTTAAGATATTTTTGTTCATTTCGGCTAGTTGGCGGGTAATTTCGGTCATCTCAGGGTTGGTTGAAGTAGAAGAAACATTGGCCCTCAGATTATTTCTTGAAGATGCGTAATACATGACTTTTGCTTAGCATTTGTGTACTCGATATCGTTCTCGGTGTCTAATCGAATTGATCACGGTTAATGGTGGAATAGTTGGTAATGGTCACTAAAAGGGGGAGCTGATTTTCTATTCTACTAGAAGGGTAAGTGCGAAACGTAATTAAAATAAGCTAAAAGCAAATCTAGAAAAACTGTCACTTTTTCTCTTTAAAATTAGAAAACACTTGGTGAAAAGTAAGATGAATATGTGAATTAACTAATTATTGCGATGGAAGGTACGTAAACCAAATATTGCGATGAAGGTATCGCAATGTGTACCCGTCGCAATAAGGCGGTCGCAATGAAGGACTATCGTAATAATGGGTCTGTCGCAATATGGCTAACAAAATTTGGCAGCGTTTCGTTGCAATATAGCCTTAAGCCCCGTCGCAATGTACGATCGCAATGAGCGATCGCAGTCCATGATCGGAATAATGGGGGGGTATCGCAACAATCGATCGCAATGTAGAAACCCTAAGGGTTATTGCGATCGCAATCAATCCGTCGAAATATTCTGTCGTAATGTGTAAACCCTAAGCTTTTGCGATGGAGCACCAAGTATCTCGATGGAGTAAAAATAAGCTAAAATCCCACTAAGAACTTCCAATAAGCACTTATCAAAAACTCAACAAGATCAATATTAAGGAGACTCAATAAGCTACGAATGGAAAACTTATCAAAATACCAAATAAGCAAACTTTATAAGATGAACTTTTAAAGGATGAAACTTTTTAAGAAAACTAAAAAGTAAATAAGCTAAAAACAAGATAAGCCAATAAGCATGATAAGCTCAAAGCTTAATCCGTATAAAACCTAGATAGAAACCAAAAGATGAACTTTTTGATCTCATAAACTTTAAGATTAAACAAAATCAAAGATGATTTTGGATCAAATATAAGTAAAAATCAAGAAAGGTAGAAAGAGATTGAAAATAAAAAACTTATCTTGAACTTATAGATTAATGATTTCAAAATACAAGATCAAATTAAATCTTAAACATGAAAAGAAAGAAAAGATGAAGTTCTAGTGAGAGAAAGTTAAATACTTTCTCTCTCTAAAAATAAAACTAAAGAAAGAAAAATGAACTAGCTAAATTAACTAACACCCTCCTAATGTGTCATTAGGAGGGTATATGTAGGAGGTGGGGAGTGCATGTGTTGCTTCCTTTTTTCTTTCTTCTCGTCTCGACTCGATTTAAATTCTTTGTCTTTCTCGACGTCGTCTCAGGATTTGTCGATATAAATTGAACTTGTTTTATAATTTTCTTCTTCTATTAGACTTGAGTTCTTCGACTTCATTAAACTTCCGTCTTTAGACTTTTTCTTCGATAAATCTTCAGAATAGGCCTTAGACTTCCGTTCTTTTTACACTCTTGATCTTTTGACTTCGTCTGTTCTCGTTTTGTTCGATAAAAGCCCGTGATAGCCCGTGTTTTCTCCCTTTTTCATATTTTTATCCTGAAACACAATAAAAACACAAACCACGTATAATTCCGACTTTTACGACATAAAATACACGTTTTGGTCTTGTTATTATTGGAAATAAGTGGTAAAAGGATAAGTGTTTTCTCACTTATTAAATCCCCTACACTTGACCATTGCAATGCCCTCATGCAACATTAATTTCAAAGCACAATTTACATTTCTATTCATAATTAACCCACTTTGGCCTTTATTAAATAATAAACTTTAAGGAAACTAGAAAGATAGAAATCAAAGACTTACATTGGGGATTTGGCTGTCATGAATGTTCATCATCCTAAAGTTTCACGTTCCCAATACCAAGCATAAAAACGAAATCATTTTTATTATAAGTTAGCAAACTAACACGAACTCATGTGGCCGAATTATTTATTTAGACTCCCTTATTCCTAGGTGTATCTCTTATATTTTATGATTGTCTTGAATGATCACGAGGATGCATTGTTTGACTTATTTCGATAGTTTGCTTAGGTCGAAAATAAAGTGGGACGATTTAATAAATAGTTAGCTAAAGGACAAAATCTTTTAAAACTGCTTCTCGGGACCTCATAAAGTTCATATCTTGGCATAACTCGCTTCACGATTTGAGACCTTTCTCGGACCGATATTTGGCAGCGACTTCATACTTCAAATCTTGAGAGACGTTCTTGAAGTTATGGTCTTCTCTTCATAATAGGAATTTCTTCACTTGAAGTTTTTGAGAGATTCTTCATACTTGGACCACGACTTCTTCATTTTTCTCCAATCTTTATTTTGGATTTTGATATACAACGATCCGCCTCCTTTTAGGACTTGGATCTAATTATCCTCATACCTTGTTAGGGCCTTTTTGGATAGACTTCTGCATGATCTTTAGGGGAGTATTTGCTTTTCGTCGTGTGTCTCGATCCTTCATATTGATTTTTGACAAATGATTCTTCACATCACTTGGGATCCTTAGCAACAAAATGTAGCCCTCATGCCTTGTTAGGGCCTTTTCGGACTCGCCAATCTTCGCATCCCGCTTCAATAAGTTATGCCTTGGCTATGAACTCTAATTAATACTGAGCAACTTTTAAACGATCTTGGGCTAGAAGCTATGTAACTTTTCAAATCGTACAACCGTATTTATTGCAAATATATTTATTAACAAGCGATGGGAGAAAAAGCTTATAATCAACTCACATAAATTCATGAAAGAATACCAAACTTATAATTGACTCTATCATCTCTCGTTCTCCATAATTTAAAATATCAAGGAATTAGACTCGTGGATGCTTAGCCAATTAAATCAAAGTTTTGGGTTTTCAAGTTATCTATATGATCTTGCAAATTCTTAGACTCTTTCAAGTTTAGAATTCGCATTTTAAATTTCCCTTGATAAACGACTTTCTAGGATCAATTATAGGAACTTGTGAAAAGTTGTTTTTCTTATCCCGTGAGAGTTAAGACTGTCGCATTTTAAAGTTCCCTATATAAAAGCCCAGAAAACTTGACTTAAACACGTTAAGGATACTAGCTAGAGTAAACTTAGATAATTAAACTCGGGTTGAGTAAAAAGATTCATGACTTTGAAAAATTAAAACCACTTTCAAAATTTATTCTTGCAAAGAAAGTAAATAACGATAGCAAAGGAAAATACTACTATACAATTAGGCCAAAATAGATTAAAAATTTTGAAAAATGTCGAAAAATCAAATTTTCCGGTTAAAATGAGGACAAATTCATGGAAAAGCCCACTTACTTCGATACAAGTACCCCTACACTTGATATAAACATTGTACTTAATGTTTAAGCATGTGGGAGTAAACTCCCCTACACTTAGGACATTGTACACTTTGTTTATATCTTGCTAAGGAAAGGACAAACAGAGTGATTTCAATGTGAACATATAATATGTCAAATATTGAATCACGACAGTTTAGGATAGAACCAGGAAGACAGGTACACGGGATCACGGTTGTCAAATGTCATCAAGAGTGGATCTTTGAAGCTTTAATCCCTACACATCATAATAAACAAGACAAAAAACACATACGGGGCTCCCCCTACACTTATTATGAAAACGGTAAAGGATAGATCAACGGGTTGCCTCCCGAGAAGCGCTTGTTTTTTGTTAACCGAGTCACGAGCCTGACTCGACCCAGAACTAATTCAAGGGAAACTGGTGAGGTATGGAATCATCTCATGAGAGATGTCCTCACCAAAGTACAGCTTCACACGCTGGCCATTCACTTTAAAATTAGGCCCATTTGCCTGAGAAAGCTTAATGGTGCCATGAGGAAAGACTTTGGCGACGGTGAATGGACCAGACAAACGGCTCTTCAGCTTGCCCGAGAAGATCTTCAACCGAGAGTTAAAAAGTAAGACTTGATCACCAACGTGAAACTCTTGGTTCTTAATCCTTGAATCATGAATGATCTTGGTCTTCTCCTTGTAGATCAATGAATTCTCATAAGCTTGATTCCTTAGTTCGTTTAGCTCGTTGAGTTGAATCTTCCGAAGATCACCGGCTTGTTGATGTCAAAATTGGCCCACTTCAAGGCCCAGTACGCCTTATGTTCCAGCTCAATAGGGAGGTGGCATGCCTTCCCGTACACAAGACGATATGGAGTGCAACCAATCGAAGTCTTATATGCGGTACGAAAAGCCCACAAAGCATCGTCTAACTTATCGGCCCACGAGGCACGATGCTCTCCCACAATTCGCTCTAATATTCTCTTCAATCCAAGGTTAGAAATCTCGGCTTGACCATTTGTTTGAGGATGATAAGCGGTAGAAAGACAGTGATTGACACCATACTTAGCCATGACTCGTGCAAATTGATCATTGCAAAAATGAGTCCCGCGGTCACTGATGATAGCACGAGGAACACTGAATCGAGCAAAAAGCTGTTTCAAAAAGTTCACAACCACCCTCGCATCGTTCGTAGGGAGAGCCTTAGCTTCAACCCATTTTGATACGTAGTCAACGGCTACGAGGATGTACTTGTTCCCTTTAGATGATGGAAATGGCCCCATAAAGTCGATGCCCCATACATCAAAGATTTCACATTCTTATGTGAAATTTTGAGGCATCTCATCTTTATGTGTGATCTTTCCTTGGCGTTGGCAAGTATCATAATTTTTAACCATCTCGTGAGCGTCACGATAAATGGTAGGCCAATATAATCCTGAGTCAAACACTTTTTTCGCGGTGTAGTTGGGACAAGAGTGACCACCGGCGGGTCCTTTATGGCAAGCTTCGAGAATGTATAAAGCTGCGGGTCCATCAACACACCGACGAATAATCAGATCAGCACATTGTTTGAAGAGATAAGGGTCATCCCAAAAGTAAGTCCTAACATCTTTAAAGAACTTCTTCTTTTGTTGGTATGTTAACCCTTCGATGAGAATACCACCCGCTAAGTAGTTTGCAATGTCCGCAAACCATGGGGTGTCATCAAGATTGGAATTGATAGACATTAAGGCCTCAAGGGGAAAAGAGTCGTTGATCTCTTGATTTGGATGATCCCCTTGATAAGGATCCTCAAGTCTACTTAGATGATCCCCAGCAGCGGCGCCATTTAATACATGAATTTAAATGACGTATAGTCCCCAGCCGGGTCAAAAACCCGGCCCACGGGTACTACCCGCATCCGGCCCATTACTGGTGGGTGGGATTCATGTCATTTAAGCTTATGGGCTTAGATGAACAGTAACCGCACACACGTGTGCGGCCCACGGCCCGGCATGGCCGGTACAGGGTTAGACAGAATCATACTCTTACTATGATTAGGATTTACCCCAAAGGAGAGGATATTCACTCACCGTAATTAGAAGATAACAACCAATCTAATTCTCGTACTTATCCTTTCCTTGGGGCGGAAGCATCAGTGACAGCCCATTAGGGTTTCACTGCCTATATAAGGAACCCCCAAGGGTTCCACAAAGGTATTGCATTCTACACACTCACATCTCATTCGATTCTCATAACCCTAACCGATTACTTACTCTCACGCTGGAGTCTAATCGTGGGATACATTCCCACGGTAAGCCTAACGCGTGTTGTTTTAGTGTGCAGGATCCCAACCAGATAATTCACTTGGTGCAGTAGCCGGAGTCCAGCCAACCCGAATTAAGCCTAATTCAGGTCTATCAAGGATCACCCTACTTTTGTATCAACAAGTTGGCGCCATCCGTGGGACCAATACACTAAGCTAGAGCAAATCTCATCTCGATCTCTCAATGACGAAAGGACATCCGCAAGGAAACCCCAGGAACACAAATCCTGCAAACCGAAAGTCCCTAGGGGACGGGATACTCATTCCCAACTGATCCCCTAGTAACCAAACAGGCGGACCGAACAACCGAAGTGGTCTTTAGTCC
The DNA here is from genome assembly GCA_025667525.1 of Glebionis coronaria. Taxonomy (NCBI): domain Eukaryota; kingdom Viridiplantae; phylum Streptophyta; class Magnoliopsida; order Asterales; family Asteraceae; genus Glebionis; species Glebionis coronaria. Next base: position 166,279 of record JANFOE010001291.1, on the reverse strand, counting down.
ATGGGTGTGACAAGCACGTTCGTCGTCACTCCACCGCCTACCTCGACCTTGGATAACCTTGATCCAAGGAGTGCGCCCAACCCCCCTAACAAGGAGCCGCGCAGACCATCGACTGAGGAAGAAGTGGAGGTCGAACCACTTAGTGAGGAAGATCTCACTCGAGTTCTCACGCAGAACTTCGAGAGAATCGTCCCAGGAATTGCATCCAGGTTGAACCTAGGGAGGGACCTCCAATCTAGGCTCAACTTTGGCAGTGCCGGACCGAGCACCTCTCCTCAAACTTAAAGGAAGCGAAGGACACGACCACAGAAGCGAAACCTCTTTGAGGAAACTCCCCAACCTAGGAATGTGTTCGAACGCATAGGGGATCATATTATGCAAGAACTATTACAACCCCGTGAGGAGGGAGAGAGGTCCGACGATTCACCCGAACGACCAGATCTGGAGCTAACCATAACTAATCGCCGCACAAGCGTGTGGGACAGGATGAATACCGGGAAGAAGGCTCCTAGCTCTTCTCACAAGAGCGATCCTCAGCCAAGGAATGGGGCACCGCCACCTTCTCCCGGTCCATCAGGAGAGGATTCAGATGACCATCCACCCAAGCGTCACCGACCCAGGGGTATTCCTCCACCGCCACCAGACAATGAAGAGTACTACGACGGCCTGTATTATCGTGAGGTGGAAACAGAAGATCTTTCCCGCCCATGGTGTGACCCTAATCTCACCCGTCCATGGGCTGATCCCAGGGAAGATCCTTTTACTCTCCGCATACGGAATTACTCCAAGGATACAAAGCGTCGCATGCCGGGGTGCGTCAAGACTTATGATGGGACTGGTGATCCGGATGATCACCTAAAGATATTTGACACACAGGCGAAAATTAAACGATGGCCCATGCCTATATGGTGCCAAATGTTCAATTCAACCTTGATCGATGATGTAGAGTTTTACTACCCTTTAGGAAAAGAGAGCAAAATAGGGAAGTATTAAGTGTCAGTTTAGGAAAACCATGCACTAATGACCAATGTGGTTCAAGTTCGTTTTCCAAGGAGGCTAGTGTGTTGTGTTAAGATATGATTAATGATGTGATTATGATTATGAGAAAAGAAAATAGAAATGAGATAAGAAGAGAACGACGGTTACGATGACGGATTAAACTTAAACGATAAAGCGTACACGTAAAACCGTAAAAAGTAGCAAAATTAAAAATTTACCCTAAAAATTCCTAGAAAATTGCAATAAATCCTAAATAATGTAATTAGAGTTTACAAAAAATCAAAAATCACTCAAACCTTTTATTTAATTAAATAATAATTTTTTAATGCTAATTAAAGCCCAAAAAATCTATTTAGTTATCAACAAGCCCAAAATGAGATTTTTTCAATTGTATACCTCTAAAATGACTTAACTAAATTTAAAACTATTTTTGAAAATTTTAAAATTAATTGAAACTATTTAAAAACAATTAAACACTATTCAAACTTAAAATAATTATAAAAATTAATCTAACGACAATACAAATATTCAAAAACTTATAAAATTCCTAACTTAATGTATTTAACCTAAGAAAAATATAAAAACTTGAAAAATCAAAATTTTAATTTTTAATAATAAAATAATAATAAAATAATATTAAAAATCCAAAATTTATAAAAAATTCTAAAAAGTTGCAAACTAGTTTATTTTAACCTAATAAACTCAGAAAATGAAGTTGAAATTACAAAAATACCCCTAATGGGCCTTCAAATGGGCCAAAGTCCAAAACAGACCCTTATTGGGCTTATTAAGGCCCAATAAGAAAAATGTTTATAAAAATGGCCCAAAAGCTCCTATTTGAATCAAAATTTGATTTTAAACACAAAACTCTGAAGGCCTAAAAGCTGAAAATGAGTATAAGCTAGCTTATTTCAAAGCAGCTTATTCATAATGGGCTTTTTGGCCTATTAAGCTATAAGCTGATGCTATAAGCTCAAATTAGACACACAAGCTTCTTTTGAGTTACTTAAGAGTTCTATAAAAAGAAATTTGAAATAAGCACAAGGAATAAGCCTGAAAAAGCAATAAGCTATCTTCACAAAACAACAAAATAGTCGTTTTCGAGTTCTAGGCCACCCTAAGAGCTGATTCAAGTTTCAAAAGCTTTTAAATGACTTAACTAAGCTTAATCAAAAAAAATGTTTTTCAATAAGTTCACTCAATAAGCTGAAATAAGCAAATAAGCACTTAATTAAAAGTCAACTTTATGAGTTTTCTAGCAAAAAGTCAAAGTCAAGGTCTGATAAGCTCCAGTTCAAACAAATAGGTCAAATGAGGAAGATTGATCACAAAAAGTAAGTTGTTGCAGGTCTAGATAAGCCAATATGGCTTATTAATAAGCTGAATGCAAAATTACACTAGCAGGGGCTAGTTTTGGGTGTTGAGCAGTGGAAACTTTTTCCACTTCTTGACTTTCTTGACTATTTGTCTTTAGTGACTTTTTTGTGGATTAAAGTTACACAAAGGCACCCAAATGATCAGTTAATCATAAGGAGTCAATAATAACAAAGAAATCACAATCACAATCAGCCAATTTGTACAGTTAATTCAAAACATCACCAGATCTAGCCCAGACATGAACAAATAAGCAGTTATGGTTCAATAAGCACTTATAGCACAATTCAGCCAGCCAAACTTCACCAAATGCACACACAAGCTATAATAAACTTAAATGAACAAGTTTAAACAGGTTTCATGCAATGGTTCAAAGTGTAGGTCAAGATTCAAGCACAAAAAGTTACTGATGAACTATGATGTAACACCCCACTTGGATAAGTGGACCGTTACGTGTATTTATGGCGTGTCATCAAAGCATAAGGTAAATTTCCTAAAACATTAACTGACCATAAAGGAAATACCAGAATCAAACATCGGAAATCTAAATATAAGCCCAAAACATGAAAAGTAAACTACTGAAGGAAAGGACTAAACAATGTCCAAATAAGCAGAATAATGTAAGTACATAAAGTAAGAAGTCTGGATAGATTCCATCCAAATGCACATGCTCTCAGTATCCTAAGAGCATCCTGGTGTACCTGCCGTTAGAACATGAAAGGGACTACGGCTGAGCATAACACTCAGTGAACGAATATAAAGAATGATAAGGAAATACTGAGATGAAGGAAATGATAAAATACTGAAGCTGTAAGACTGATAAGAAATGTTGCAGCGGAAATCGGTGTATAATTTATAAAGTCTGATTTATAAACAATAAAGCTCAACTGTTATCTGTTAAATCTGAAAACATGCATTTACTGTATTTTAATTGCCAGAGCTTATATAGGTCATGTGCTGTAATAACGGTGCATGAATAACTGGAGGGGTGACCTCGTCATGCTGTAGAGGGGTGACCTCTAAATAACTATGTTGGGTGGAGGGATCAGCTTCAATGTGAAGGATGTAGAGCACACACCACATTCACCCTGATAACTTGTAACACTTATAAGCCTAGGATGCATCCATACGCCCCACTAAACATACATATAAAAATGGCCAACCTGAACATGAGTGGGACGATGCAGGATATCACTCTCCTGCATGTGAGTCACGACACCGGTGCCTCTAGTGCCATGGTTACGGTACCTCCGTAACTAGTACATAAATTGGTCATGCTTGTATATAATGCTCTGGCAATTTATTTAGTTATTAACATGATTACTGATAATCTTAAAACATATACCGGGGAAAGCATTTGGCTGCAGACGGGGAATCCTAATCATGCAAAGAAAAGAAGTCCTTACTGAAGGATGGAAATTCCGTACCTCTATGTCCAGTAACTGACTGAAGTTAAACAGACGAAAACTCCTACTCTGACTTCACGTGTACTACATGAATAAAGGACGTGAATGAGTTGTCTGATTACTGTATACTTTTACTGGTTCTAATTGTTCTTAACTTGGTTACACGTTCTTGTCTTTTTTTTACTGTTTCATGTATAATCTTGTAATTATGTCTGTTCCATATATTCCTGATTAATGCAATTCATGTATTCATGTGTTATTATACTTGTTGTATCATGATAAGTAACTTTCTAAAAAATAACAGGTTTCCATAAATAGCTAATTAGCTCGTTTTAATTTACGTAGGTGATTTAACTTGTTTTATCATATGACGACTTTTAATCAAATAGGACGATTTCAATAAGCCGATATTGATTAAGCCGATTACTTAATAAGCCAATTTTAATATAAGCCTTACTATTACTCTTATTTTATCTTTGTTTTTAGAATCAAATTCTAAAAGACCACTCAAGCATACATGCGCATCTTTTATATGCGTATCTTATTGTTGTTTGGATTAGTGGAAGTTTTTGAAACCACTACCATTCTTAGTTATCAATATTGATTAAATTTTAGTATATACTTTAATATATGATGATGTAACCCACTACTACATTTACATATCGAGTTTTAGCTCATTTGCATGAATGTAATAATCCTCATGTCCAAAATCTATTTAAATGACAAAATACACCATATACTGATTAAGGTGTAACAAGATTTGTCAAGGTAATCTAATATGTAATGTCTGACTTTTTTTTTATAATTCCAATCTATGAACGCAAGGTTTTCTTCAAAGAATTTTATCGCCAAATTTGTTTCCTTGTTTTACTTGCTCCGTTTCGATGACGTTTAAAATCATTGAATACACAATGACTCTAGAAATCTTAAATAATAGAAACAATTTACAATCTTAAAACATTCGACTAACCTTAAAACAAAACTTTGATCATTTCATTTATCGTATTTCCTAATAAAAATATAATTCAGATTAGCCTGACATGTTTCCTAAGATCCGAAAATGTTTATAACTTATAAGTGATCGTCTTGCTTTATACATTTAACGCTAGTAATTAATACGGATCGACATATTACCTCTAAAAGAAGAGTACACAGAACGAGAATGTGATATGAACTCGAACTGACACACGCACTGATACAAAGATTATAGCCTTAGATGATCAACGCAGATCCAAAACTGTGCATGATCACGAACGAGAGTACGAACACACCTCGACGACGACGAATAATAACAGTACCTCGTGATGCAACTAATCAGATTTAAAGCCCACTTCGAACGGAATACGTTCTCAAACAAAGACTGGTGATCGAAAGATCCATTCTTTCACGTGTTTTGATTATAGATAATGGGTTCTCAAGAGCATGTATAATAAAATAGATATCATGTGCAATAGATTGGAAGGTTTGATTTAGTAACCTTGATAGCCGTCATTTTGTGATCTGCTAGGGTTATACATATATTTTTTTTAGGTTTTAACTTTTTAAAGTAAATGATTACTGAGTTGGTCAAAATATATAAACTTGTTATGGGCCGAGTAAGGAGGTTAGGAGACGTGATTATATCCCATTATCGTTAACTCCTTCAATCAATTTCCAACTTTTCTAAATTTTGGTTAGCAACAAATTATGATTGATTGATATCTATTAGTATGTTAATTTTTTTAAACTTAGCGTTTTCACTCATCATTTTAAAGGCAAGGCTATTTTTTTAAACAACATCTTATGATAAAATTTTATAATACAAAATAAAAAAATAAGGTTTTAAAATCCAATACTTATTATTTAAACCATCGGTTTCTTCAGAATGATGAAATAAAATACCAATCGAATTTTTTGGGTTTTACAACTCTTCCCTTCTAAAAGAATAATTCGTCCTCGAATCAGAGACATGATATTACTGCGGGTTTTACATATGAACACAAGCAGATTTTTACTTTGCTGATGTACTTGACCAACAAGACAAATTCAAACACTCCGATCTCTAAGATATGTTATGAAAACTTTGATTTAACAGCTTATATCCCTAAACATGCATATACTCTAAGTATTACCAAAATTTTAGGTCAAAAATAGTCATAATCAATAAGTTATAGCACAATCTTTGATTCAAGGTTTTAAACCCAATAACTTGCAGGTTTTAGTTCTCAACCAAGTAGATAACAAATAACAAGCATGAACAACAACTTTCAACAACACAACAACAACTTATGATCCTAAACAGATAATCCCAAACACCCCTTATCTTTTTCAAATCAATTTAAAACAAGTATAAGTGTATTTCAAGACCACCCAAGCCCAATCAAACACATTAACAAGTATAACATGCAGTATTGAACAAGATTAGACCATAAATTCAGCAAGAACACAAGTAGCACACAAAATCACCAAAAATCCAAATTTTTAACAGATTTTGAGTAGAATGGTGTAAACCTCATGGATGTACATCCACACCCACGAATTTTGAGCTTATGTGCTAGGAAGAACAAGCACAAGCTTCCACAATAAAGCCTGCTAAGATTCAACAAGGTTAGAAGCAATTATATAAAAACTGTAAAGTGACAAAGCCTTGATTGATGCAACTCTTGTATTCCACACTTGATTATCCCCAAGTTTTAAGCTTCACAACACCTTGATATTACAATATCAGGATGATATGATCAGCTATATAGCCCAAGAATTCCAAGGTGTACCAAGAAACTTAGCAAAATATCAAGCTATAGGAAAATGTGCAAACTTTTGCACACTCCTTGTGAAAACGTTTTGAGATTCAGGTTTTAGCAAACAATAAACAATATTAAGCAGGAAATAACAATGGCACTTGAGTTTTCTTCAAAGATTCAAACACAATTCATTCATAGAAAATGAGATTTTCAGAACTTTGAACAAAGGAAAATTCAAGAGCAAAGGCTAAGTGACTGAGTCCTATGCCTTTTATAGGCTTACAATGATATTTAGAAAACATAAAAACGAAACCCTAATGCTTGGTGAAGTTCCAGAAATTCCCTTGTCTTGTTTGAATATTTTGAGTATCATGTGACTGAATTTGGCTTGTAGCGTGAGTTGGCAAGGTGAAAATGAATCCAAAGGTGTAAAATAAGCTTAAGATGTAAGCTGGAATCATGCACGTTGGATTGTTGTCACTGTTTTGTCTTCTTGTTCAAAGGTGTAGCAGGGGAGTCTCTTGTGGGGCTCATGGTTGAGGTAGCATGTATTTTCAAGGTTGGGATGTGATTAAGGGGTCATTAATCATAAATCTGGAAAGATTTAGGGGCTAATTACAAGTAATTAGTAAACCCCTAATTATGTTCTTATGGTGAATAGTGGAGGTTTTGATCCGGTTTTATGTTTAAACAAGTTGTTAGGCGCCAAAATTTAACTAATCAGAGATTAGTTAAATAAGTTGTCGGTGGAAAGGTGATGTTGAGGAATGGTGGGAGCTGATTGGTGGAGTGGAGTTAATGGGGCACGTGTCAAGCCCCAAGTGGTCTAGGTAAGTTGTGATGTCTGCCCAGATTTACCCCTCATCTTTGTAACTCTTTTCACTTGCAAATAAATACACCAAATCCAGATTCCCTTTGTTAGCAAAGTTTCCACTTTCACACTTTTGCCCCAAATACTTTTCCAAAGTATTTTCAAGGGTATTTCTTGCCATTTTATGATTCTTGAAGGGCTATTTTGGCATTTTCTTCATTGATAATGGTCTTGACTTGTTTGTTTGACTTCTTGAAGGACTAAATTTTCCAAGTCATGATGAACTTTGAGGATGATTAATATTGACATTTTAGTTTTGTTGAGGGACTAAATTGCCAATTCTTCAAAGTGTAGGGCCCTTCTTACATAATCTTCAAATCTTTAAGAGTTTGTCTTGGAAAATTCTTCATTAGGGCTTGGTTCAATGTGCGGCTTCATTTCCCGTGTTCGTTTTTGCATGATTCTTGTGATCTTTTGTCATTTTCTCAATATCCGTACCTAAAATACACAAGAAAAAAACACAAGCATATATTTGGCCATTTTCATGATATTTAATGCATTTAAAGCCCTTTTTGGACGATGAGACTATGTATAAAAGCAGTCTCATCACTCCCCCATACTAAACAATTACCGTGCCCTCACGCAACGCAAGAATAAAGTATCGTAGCACCTCCAAAATTCATTTTTAATCACTTTTATTGAATGATAAACTAGCTATTCTACTACTATTACTACTACTTGCGTTCTACACATAATGTATTATTTTCATCGCAAAATGGGACGTTTAGGTTCATAGAACAAGAACACGTGAATGCTTCGTTAGAAATAATTTCATCGTCCTTGATTTTCGCCCCAATTCCATGCCAAGCGTGCAATGATATCATTGCCATTATAAGTTAGTAATGCTAACACTACTCATATGCCCTAATCACGTACTTATCATCCCAATTTCCTAAGTTGTATCTGTTATATTTTATTTTGTCTTGAATGTTTCACGAGGATACATTGTTTGACTTATGCGATGATAGAGATTTAGGTCTAAAAATAGAGTCCTAACGGTGTAACCAAGACCATCAAATTAATAACCCTTTCTAATAGACAACGATGTCAAAAAATTAAGTCAACAAGAAGGATCGATAAACACGGTTTTATATCGGTTTTGAACATGAGACTTATTACCAAGACTTTTATATGCCCCCTAACGGAAGGGCCTTATTATCATAGGTTTACCTCCATCATTTATTCAACTTCGCCATGAAGCTTTTATTATGACTTCGATCTTGCCTTGCCTTTTATTATCCACCTCATCGGTGGTTTTATTAGCCAAAGACGTATATCCTCACGCTAAGGCGAATTTTGGATCTTTAAAGCTTCAAAGATTAAGTCTTGATTCACTTTCAATATTGCATAGATTTATCGGCCTTGTGAGCTTCAAATTGTTTGCTTGATTTAGGTGAGCACTTGAAATCTAATTATTAGGTGAAGCTTTCGATTATTCGGGTGCCAATACTTCAAAACTGTGACGCTGGCGATACCTTAATGTCTTCCCAATTTAATTACATGGAAGCTACTAGAAAAGACTAGAAACCAACAATCAAGACTAAACCGCTAAGTCAATACTTATTAAGCAAAAAATATTTACAAGCGAAGGGAGAATAAGCAAACAATGAGAACACGTGAGTTTTTGAAAGAACACGAGTACTCTACGTTTAGCATAGTAACTTATAATTAACTCTATCATTTCTCGTCCTCATTTAAGAGACTTAGCCTAATGTGAAGTTAAGGAATCCAAGCTAAGTGCTCAACACGCACGGTCGAGTCAAAAATTACTCTTATTCTCGCCATCGGAAAACCTACATTCGTGTCTTCAAACACTTATAAAACATGAGAAAAAATTTAAATTTTGGCCATTTTTAGCCTTATTTTGCAACAAAACGATAAAAAAAGATAAACTTTGGAAAGCGTGAAGGTTTGGCAAGGCAAGTATCTATTCACCCCCATACTAAAGTTAAACATTGTCCTCAATGTTTCGAGTCTAGGGGTGCAAACACCCCCATACTAGAGACGTCGTCGAATGCCTAATCTAGCATGGAAAGGGTGTAACCGTTAAATTTAAAGCCGTTTATGAAGTGTGCTAAAAACCTAAGGTTAGAACATCAAAGGATATATCATGGATATTCAGAAAGTCTTCAAAGCAAACGATCGAGTGCTCCCATAAAACGAACACGAGAGGCTCCAATCGTGAAGGTAATGATCATCTAAAATCCACAATTCACAAACAACCAAGGAACAAAGGTTGGAAGGGCACAAATCCCCACATGTTACTACATTAGAAAGCGATAATATATACATAGGATAAGCATGGGACTCCCCCACGAGGCACCTCGTTTTTGATTACCGGGTCATGAGCTCGACTCGAGCCCCTCAATACTAATTATCATTAGGGAAAGTGATTTGGTCGAGGTAGTTCAAGGATGGAACTTTCCCTCCAAAGTAGTGCCTCAACCTATGTCCATTCACCTTGAAATTAGGGCCATCATTTTGAGCTAGCTCGATGGTCCCATATGGAAAAACTTGAGCCACGGTGAATGGACCGGACCAACGAGATTTAAACTTACCGGAAAAGATTTTCAAACGAGAATTAAAAAGAAAAACTTGATCCCCCAATGTTAAAAACCTGGTTTTTAATTTTTGAATCATGCAACTTTTTAGTCTTTTCTTTATAAATCAATGAATTTTCATAAGCAATATCCCTTAATTCATCCAATTCATTTAATTGCATTTTTCGGTGTTTTCCCGCGGTCTCCATGTCATCATTACAATGTTTTAGGGCCCAATAAGCCTTGTGTTCGAGTTCAATTGGCAAGTGACAATTCTTCCCATACACTAGCTTATAAGGAGTGCACCCGATGGGCGTCTTATGAGCGCTCCTAAAAGCCCATAAAGCATCGTCCAACTTATCCGACCAAGATTGTCGGTTTTCCCCAATCGATCTCTCCAAGGTCCTCTTCAACGCTCGGTTTGAAACCTCGACTTGCCCACTCGTTTGTGGGTGATAAGTCATAGAAAGCCGATGTGTAACCCCATTTTTCCTTAGCACCCTTTCGAATTGGTCGTTACAAAAATGGGTTCCACGATCGCTTATGATCGCACGAGGGGTTCCAAACCGAGAAAACAAGCTTTTCAAAAACTTGACTACCGCACGAGCATCATTAGTGCGAAAAGCCTTAGCTTCCACCCACTTAGATAGGTAGTCAACGGCGACAAGGATGTACTTATTACCACGAGATGATGTGAACGGCCCCATAAAGTCAATGCCCCAAACGTCAAAGATCTCACACACTTGGATGATATTTTATGGCATTTCATCTTTTTGTGAGGCTTTTCCTTGTCGTTGGCATGATTCACACGACTACACAAGCTCATGTGCATCTAGGTAAATAGTAGGCCAAAAGAAACCGGCATCAAAAACCTTCTTAGCCGTGAGATTAACACCATGGTGACCACCCGTGGGTCCCTCGTGACAAGCTCTAAGGATGTTAGAAGCTTTGGTACCAAAGACACAACGTCTAATAATTTGATCCGCACAAGTTCGAAACAAGTAAGGGTCGTTCCAACAGTTGAACTTGACGTCACGAAAGAATTTTCGTTTTTCTTGAGTCGTCATACCCTTGATGATGAAGTTGCCAGCATGGTAATTTGCGATGTCCGCAAACCATGGGGTGGAAGAATCAAGCTTAGAATTCACTACACCAAGTGTCTCGAGCGGAAATGTTTCGGTGATTTCCTTGGGTTCGTAAACACTTTGGTGAGGATCTTCCAAACGAGAAAGGTGATCGGCCGTTAGATTCTCGGCTCCTTTTTTATCAACAATTTTGTGATCAAATACTTGAAGGAGGAGAATCCAACGAAGTAATCTCAGCTTTGCATCTTGTTTAGCCATAAGATACTTGATAGCCGAATGATCCGTATACACTATGCATTTCGTCAAGACGAGATAAGGTTGGAACTTCTCAAATGCATACACCACGACAAGGAATTCCTTCTCCGTTGTAGTGTATTTTAGTTGAGCCTCGTTCATCATTTTGTTAGCATAGTGAATAGGCAAGAAGTGCTTTTCATGACGTTGCCCCAATACGGCCCCAATAGCGTAGTCACTAGCATCACACATGAGCTCAAAGGGGAGGCTCCAATTGGGAGCAACAAGAATGGGAGCTTCGGTAAGTTTCCTCTTAAGGATTTCAAAGGCTCGTACACAATCTTCGTCAAAGACAAAACGTGCATCTTTTTCAAGGAGATGTGTAATAGGTCGAGAGATCTTTGAAAAATCCTTGATGAATCGACGATAAAAGCCCGCTTGGCCTAGGAAACTCCTAACTCCCTTAACGGTTTTGGGATGAGGTAATCCCCGCTTTCGAAACCTTGTGCCCTAAGACGATTCCACTTTTAACCATAAAATGACATTTTTCCCAATGAAGCACAAGGTTGGTTTCCTCACAACACTTCAACATTCTCTCAAGATTCGACAAACACGAAGTGAACGAACTACCAAACACGGAAAAGTCATCCATGAAGACTTCCATCGTCTTCTCGATCATATCATGAAAAATAGCCATCATGCACCTTTGAATGGTTCCCGGTGCATTGCAAAGTCCGAATGGCATTCTACGATAGGCAAACGTTCCATATAGAGACACGTAAACGTAGTTTTTTCTTGATCACGAGGATCGATGGGGATTTGGAAGTAACGAGAAAAACCATCTAAAACGCAATAGAAATCGTATCCCGCAAGACGCTCCAACATTTGGTCCATGAAGGGCAAGGGAAAATGGTCTTTTCGAGTGGCTTCATTCAACTTACGATAGTCAATGCACACTCTCCATCAGGTCACGAGTCTAGTTGGAATTAACTCGTTGGCATCGTTTGGCACAACGGTCATCCCTCCCTTTAATGAATAGGACTCACCCAAGGGCTATCGGAAATAGGGTAAATCATTCCCGCGTCAAGGAGTTTTAGGACTTCCTCTTTGATGACATCGTGAATTTTCAGGTTCACTCTCCTTTGACATTGGATTGCGGGCTTGTAATCCTCCTCCATTAAAATTTTGTGGGTATAAAATTTGGGATCGATCCCCTTAATCGGATAACTTCCACACAATTGCCCCTTTGTGATCCTTTAGAACATCGACAAGTACGGTTTTTTCATCATCCGAAAGTTCTTTTGCAATAATAACCGGTAACTTGTCGCCCTCCTCAAAAAGACATATTCGAGATGAGGAGGTAAATCTTTCAACTCGAGGATAGGTGGTTCCTCAATTGAAGATTTGGGCTCGATACTCATAACCTCCTCGGGTGGAGGAAATGGGAAATCGTTAAGAAAATCTTTGATAATCGAAAACTCCTCATCATTTTCGAGGTCTTCGTCACAAGTACGTGGAACATCGAATTCTTCCAACGTAAAACCACCACCTTCAAATGGAGTGAGGTTGGTGTCGAGTTATCAAGAATGGGATCTAACATAGTGGGATTGCCACTATTTTCATCATCACCAAAACCTTGAACTTCTTGTGAAAATTCCTCGCAAACAACGTCAATCATATCAACGAGGTTTATGGTTGCAACGGAATAGACATGAGAAATTTGAGAGTTTTAAGTTGCGTTTATAACAAGTTCCTCGTCGTTGAAACGTAAGGTGATCTTTCTAGCATGAACATCAATCAAAGCCATAGACGTATCTAAAAACGAACGACCTAAAATGAGAGGAACTTGAGGATCTGTGGGAATATCGACAATGATAAAGTCTACCAGATAATAGAACTTTCCCACTTTCACAAAAATGTCTTCCGCCAATCCACATGCGGGAATCGTGGAATGGTCGGCCAACTCGAAAGACATTAGTGAAGGAGTAAGATTAGGAAGATTGAGCGAATTGAAGATTGAAAGTGGCATCACGTTAATGCTAGCACCAAGATCGGACAAGGCATAGCATTCTTCCATATCTTGGATTGCACAAGGGATCAAGAATTTACCGGGATCACCGACTTTTTGAGGTATGCGATTAAGATAAACGATGAACAACTAGAAAATTGTTGCAATTTCTCCTTGTTGTTCAACATACTCTTAAAGTTAGCGGCAAATCGAGGCATCATGACCAAAGCATCGGCGAAACTCACATTAAAGTGCAAATCACGAAACATTTTCATAAAAAGCTCAAATTGGTAATTGTCGCGCTCTTGACGTTTCTCCTTTCTAAGTCTTGATGGATAGGGCAAATGTGGTGTGGGTTGAAGCATAGGCATAGCCTTTGGAATCTCGGGGTCCAATGTTGGTAATGGGTCAACCGTAGGTGTGGCATGAGCGGTACTTCGTGAGATTTGGACATGCTCCTTTTCGACCATCACCTTGGGTTCTTCCTTAATTGCATCCTACGTAGGAGCAATTGGTTGAGGAGTCGGTTCCTTAAGTGTCTTACCACTACGTGTGGTAATTACTTTCATCTCTCCCTTAGGGTTCGATATGGTGTTGCTAGGAAGACTACTCGAAGACGGTTTGCACATAATTGCCTCAAACATAGATGAAATTTTGTCCTCAAACATTGATTGCCTATTCTCGGCCTTAATCATTTCTTGCTTAATTTCATGTTGCCCTTGTTCCATTTTTTTTTGGTTTTGTTGTAAACTAGTTACATTTCCTTCCTTTTTGTTTGTATGGATTTTAAGCTCATTTGCTAACTCATTTTTCAACTCCTTCAAGTCGTTCTTAAACTCGGATCTTAGGCTAATGATTTCTCTTTAAATGTTGTCAAACCTAGCATCGTTTCCATTAGCGTATTCAACAAATTCATTTGGAAGATCTTTCAAAGTTTGCAAACCTTTGTTGTTGTTTTTAAAATCACTTTGATTTTTGTTTGAAACTTGATTATTAGCCCCTTGATTCCCATAGTTTCCTTTGTAATTTTTTTTTGAAACTAACTTGATTGTTTCGATAGTTCTTGTTAGCATTTTGATTTGAAGCAAAACCCGGTGGAGTCAGTTGATTGAAGAGGGTAACTTGACCGTTTTGGTTGTAAGTTCTCGTGGCCGCGTAGGCACTTGAAGTGTTACAACCGTTGGTAATGCACTCGGAGAAATCATGACCTCCACCACAATACATACATGAAGCCTCAACCGCTTTAGCCGTAGCGGGAGCACTTTGTTCTCCAACTTTGAATTCAATTAAAAGTCCTTTAAGCTTATCAAAGATTTTGTTTCCCATGTTCGCCTCAATTTGGCAAGCATCGATGGTATTAGACAAAGAAGGTGAAGCCGAAGACGAAGCCTTACGAACACTGTTGATCCCAAACTTAGATCGATTTAGCTTTATGTATACGAGATTAGATCAAGTTATATACGTAGAGAAACCTTTGTATATGTATATGATAATCTAAGTGTTATGCGGAATTAACACTTAAACAAGAACACACAAAGATGTAAACAAACTTTCACTTGATTAATGAAAACAAACTTGCTTACAATGAAAGTGTGTAACGTATGAAAACTTATAATGGACATTAACCTAAAGGTCTTCTTTTATAGATATAAGAAGCCTTGTACAAGAGTCTACGTATCAACTATTCTAGGTAAAGATAATTATAGAAAATACAATGTTGAACTTATCTTTACTAGAAACAAACTAGAAACAATATACGCGTAGACTAAATCTTTCCATCAGTGCTTGTCTTCAGTGTATCAACGCTTGACTTCTTCTTGTCAACGCTTGATCTGTCAGCGTTTGTTTTCTTCCTATCAACGCTTGTTATACTCTTGTCAGCGCTCAAGTAGACTGGCTATATTTTATTCCCAACAATCCTCCCCTAAACTTGATATCTACTCTAATAATCAAGTTTCTGAATAAACACTAAGAACTAGGAGGAATCTTACAAACTTGCTCATATTGGTAATAAATATGTCTGATCAAATCTTTGGCCACATCACTTGAATAATCAATATCCAGCTGTGTAGTCTTCATCTTCTCCAAGACTTCCTTGGACATGGAATACTGAGCATCTACAAGAAGATACTCAGCAAACTTTGTAGAACTCAAGTAACATATACCAACAGCTGAATACAAACGCCATTGAAGACCATTGAGGTCATCTTCACGATCCTTCCAAATAGCAGGATCTTCATCTCTTGGTCGACACATTCTCTTGAATGTTGACCACAGTTTTATTCCACTGACTGAAGTTGGAGCTTCAGTCTCATACTTGGCCTCTAACAATCTCCATAGATCTACCACGTCTTCTCTATCAAAACTTGCAAACAAAGATATAAGAGTGGTAAAAGTGTGAACCTCTTTCCCATACCTACCAATCTTCCAAAACCCACATTCATCTTCTTCATAGCTTATAATAGGGTTTCTGGAATCAAGAGGTAACACTTGCACCATATCTGAAACTTCCAATGGTGAGAGCTTGAGGCTCCTTCTTATAACAGCTTCACTTGGATTCAACCTATCCATATCTTTGGGAAACTAAAGAGGGACTCCCTTCTTCACAGGTCTGGGAACAAACATTGCCTTCTTAAGCTCCATCTCTTCTACAAGTTCTTCTTTCCTTTCATCAAAAAGAAGTCTTAGAGTGTTTTCTTCCTACACTCTTACCTAAATGGGATAAGCTTTGAACTCCAACTCTTCAAATGTCAATCCAATCGATTTCTTATAAGTCCATCTTGTTCCATGACATCTGAGTAGCATGTAGTACAACTCCCTTCAATCCCTTTTCAACATTGAGAGAATATTGCTAGCTTTGTGTTTCAGAATAACCTTGCAGTCCTTTTGTACTCTCAAAAGAATCTCCAAACCCCATATGTGGTCTGAAATAGTCAAATGTGGATTCTCCATACACCTATCTTCCCAAGCATGGTACATCTAAACAACTTCTGGCATGTAAAAATCTACTTGCAATTTCAACTCATTCAACTTCTCTATAGCCAACTCATCACCATACTCAAGCCTTTCTGGTTGTTCTATAATCATTACACTAGAATCTAAACTGGCTTCATCACTTCCTTCTTGTTCTTCTGAAGTGACAACAAAAGGTGATTCACTCACCTTCTTTCTTTCTTGTTCCACAATTTGTGCAGCCAACCTTCTATCAAACTCAATATGTGCTGCATCCTTTGGAACATCAACTTGTACCATAATACCCTTACCCTTATCTAATGGCTCAATGGAGGGTAAGGAAGATGGTAATACCTGTGAAGAAACTTCTTTGATGATGGATGATGACTGGAATACATCAACCTCATCTACAGGTCTGTCAACGCTCAATTTTGATTTGTCAGCGCCCAATGTACTCACGTCAGCATTCAAATCTTTCTTGTCAACGCCCAAAGTACCTGTCTCAGCGCCTCTTGTAATTTCTTCCAACATGGCTGTAAATGACAAGTTTAAGTTGGTGGGAGTAAGTAGAGACGTATTAAAACCTTCTGTTTCTTCAAACTAGTTAGAGCCTCAGCAACACCCAAAGATTCACCATCATGTGAACCTTTTCCACTCAAGTCAACTGGCTCTGTAGCAGCTTCATGTGAGCCTTTATCACTCAAATTAACAGGCTCTGTAGCAGCTTCCTCCCCTTTGTAAGAATCCTCCTCTGATAAAATGACCCTTGTCTATCTTCTCCTTGACTCAGCTGTTTCCAAAATAACAATCCTCTCCCTCAATTGCTTGAGCTCAAGGCCTTGTGTACTGACTGTATGTACTAAGTCTGCATTTTGCTTTTGTAAGCTTATGCAGACAGCCGTCAATTCCATCAATGTTATTGGTTGCAATCTGCCCTCCTCTAAAATGGGTATTTGACCTCCCAAGTTAGATTCATGAGGCATGGATGAGGTCTTAAAGATGTTAGAACTGTCTTGGCCAGCATCTAAGCCAGAACCAATAGTCCCAGCCTCATCCATAGCACCAACCACACTTGTGGTGGTGGTTCTCTCTGCTACATGTCTAGGACCACTATAGGAGAACACTCTAGTAGTCCTTTGGCGTTTTTGAAACCTCTATTGTGTTGGGGGAGAAGATGATGTGGATTGTGTGGATGTAGGTTGGTTAAGGGGTGTTTGGGTCTGTGAAGGATTGGTGTCAACGTTTGGATTAGGCATGTCAATGCCAACATTAAAGTGTCAGCGTCGAAGGGTTCTTGGTCAATTTGCATGTGTTTTGGTGAAGGTAAAGGTTCAGGGATTGGATCAAGTGGGGGTTGTGGGTCTGGTTGGGGTTGTGCTGCTTCAATGACAGCAACCATAGTAGGGGTGAGGGGTAAGTCACGATGTGGAGGTGAGTTCATCTTTATGAAAATAGCTTTCTTTTGCACAGGGATCTCATAAAAATCATCATGATCCCTTGTGCAGTAATTTTGGACATCAAAAACAATTTGTAAAAATCTGGGATAAGCTAAAGTCATTTTATTCCATTTATTTTTACACATGCCCTCAAAAATCATTTTGGAATAATTAAACTTTTTCCCAGTAGCAATGCACACAATAGCACTAGAAATAGATCTATTGATCTCATTGTGTGCAGTACACTTGGGACTCAAACATTGCAAGAGGACATGTATTAGGTACTTCCAGGCTGGGGGAAACTCTTGTTTATGATATTTGTTTAAAGTTCCCTCATCAGGGAAAGGATAACTCAAAGCCCTTAGTCCTTGTTCTATTTCATTAATGGGGAGGGTGGTTATACCATCTGCATCATCAAGATGAAAAGCTTGGCGAACCAAAGCTTTAGTAACCACCCATGTGCGCCCATGAACAATAGATGATAATGTAGTCACTCTATTAATTGTTGAGGAACTAACATTGTTCCAAAACTGCTTAATATGTGTGACAGGAATGAGTGGAGCATGAGAAAGAGCATACCTAATTGGGGATGCATTCAAATACGCCACCATTTGGGTGTATTGGGGAAATAGAGTATCATCAGCGTCCAGATATGCTATCATGTTGTGTTGACTCCTGAATCCCAATTCCAAATCACTTGGTTTAAATTTTGGTGCCATTGTTGAAAGCTGTTTGAATGATTGATAAAGATGAAATTATAGGAGAAAATATTGTTAGACAAGAATGATAGGTACCCTGTTTAAAGTAGGAGCCAAATATATAGGAGAGAAAAACGCATGTGATTGGTCAAAATTTAGGCAACTATTTTCAAAAATACAATCATGAAAATATTGAAAAGAAATAAGTTTATCTCATGCATTAAATGAAAGTTATCTGCTCCCAAAATTACGGCCCAAAAATTTGTCAAAAAGTAACAACTGGGTAGGTCCCATTGAGTGTCAACGGTCAAAATAACCCATCAACGCCCAACGGCTATATTCTTGTCAACATTTGCCAAAGTCATGTCAGCGTCTAAATTGGTCACAACAACGCTTGGAAAAATACTTGTCAGCGTCCAAAAATAAAATTTTATTAAAATGAAAAATGACCTTAACAAAGTAATTTATCCTAGAGAAGATAACCTATAAGTTGATAATTATTATAGGGCGGCAAGCACTGTCCAGTTATGCACACTTGCTTATGCAAGATAGACGTAACAGTCCTCTAGTGTCCCTTTCTAACAAAAACTCTTAACAACTAAGTTACCTCATAAAATTCCTTGTTACTCCCAGGTAAAACCCATCATAAAATCATTCCCAAGTCTCCCAACAGACCACAACCACTTCTAGGCCAAAAATGTTGTGGCAGCATGCATAGTATATCAACTTTGCATGCTACAGTGCCTCATGATTTAGCAAAACTAACTCATACTCACCTGTGGACACAATCTAGAATTGTGATAAGAGTATCATAAGGATACCCAAAAATCCTAAAGGTTCCTAAAACCTCCCCTTAAACTTTGATACAAATGTTGCCAAATATATGCATGAACATAAAAAATTTATGTCAAGATAGGAATAGAAAATTCCAACCATCATCCATAAATAAATACATGCCCAAATGAGTCTCCAATGATCCATAAGCAACTCTGTATCCAATGATATACTGCTAACACCACCCGCACATTAAGATTGAAAACCACGAAACTAACATTGTTTCTAACAACGCCTCGATAACACTTGTCAGCGTTTAGAAAAGCTTTGTCAGCGTTAGACAAATATATTGCTGACAACGTCACAATAACACTTATCAGCGTTGAAGTAACCTTTGTCAGTGTTAGAAAAATATAGTGGAAAATCTAAATCCTTACAAAGACAAATAAGAATGCATTATCCTGTACATATTTTTACAAAAAGACCCCAAAACACATATTATGTGAGATTGATCATTCCAATACTTGTTACCAAGTATTGAAACCTTCCAGCATCAAAAGGTTTAGTTAGTAAATCTGACACATTCTCCTCTGTGTCAACCCTATCTGGTTGTATTAAACCCTTTTCAAAACAATCCCTTACAAAATGGTGTCTAATTTCAATGTGTTTAGTTTTAGAATGATGTATAGGATTCTTAATAATGCATAAAGTGTTGTTATTGTCAACAAATATATTGGTATGCATGAAATTATACCCATAATCCAACAGTTGGTTCTAAATCCATAAAACTTGTCCACAAAAAGCAGCTGCAGCAACGTACTCTGCTTCAGTTATAGAATTAGCCACCACTGTTTGTTTCTTGCATTGCCAAGATATCAGCCTACTCCCTAGAAACTGACATCCACCAGTTGTGGATTTTCTATCAAACTTATCACCTTCATAATCACTGTCTAAATATGCAATAAGCTCCAAAGGTGAACCTTTTGGGTACCACAAGCCAAGACTGGGATAACATCTTAGGTACCTAAAGATTCTCTTGACAACATAAAGGTGACATTCTTTGGGAGTCACTTGATGGCGTGCACATGCACACACAACAAACATGATGTCAGGTCTGGAGGTTATGAGATACATCAATGAACCAATCATTGATCTATAGTGACTGACATCCACATCTTTTCCATCTCCAATCTTTCCCCAAGGGTGTTCTCTATCCATAGGAGTAGTAGCCCTCTTTTCATGTGGAGAAAAGCCAAACTTCTTCAAGATCTCTGCCACATACTTATCCTGGGAGATGAAGATAATATCTTCTTTCTGTTGAACTTGTAACCCTAGAAAGAAGTTCATCTCCCCCATTGCACTCATCTTGAATTTGTCTGTCATAAGCTTGGAGAAATCCTGACTCATCTTTGGATTAGTGGATCCAAAAATGATATCATCAACATAGACCTGAACAAGTAGAACAACCTTACCATCCTTCTTTGTAAACAATGTCTGGTCTATGGTGCCCCTTTGGAATACATTTTCCACCAAATAAGTGGACAATGTATCATACCATGCTCTTGGGGCTTGATGAAGGCCATACAAAGTCTTCTTGACTCTATACACCTTATCTAGATTCTCTGGATCCTCAAAACCAGGAGGTTGCATTACATACACCTCCTCAACAATTGTTCCATAGAGGGAGGCACTCTTCACATCCATTTGATAGACAGTGAAGCCCATGCAAGAAGCATAGGCTAGAAATATTCTTATAGCTTCAATCCTTGCAACTGGTGCAAAGACCTCCTCATAGTCTATCCCTTCCTCTTGTGTATATCCCTGAGCCACTAAACGTGCCTTGTTTCTGACCACAATGCCTCTTTCATCTCTCTTGTTTCTTAGAACCCATCTTGTCCCTATAGGCCTGACATATCTAGGACAATCAACCAGCTCCCAAACATCATGAATTCCAAATTGGTGAAGCTCATCCTGCATTGCTTCCATCCAACTTGGTTCTTTGAGAGCATCAAATATCTTCTTGGGTTCCTGTTGTGACAGAAAACAGGCAAACAAGCCTGCTTGCACAAGAGGGGTATCAACCTTCTTGTGAATATTGGCAATAAATCCACCAAGACTTTGATGAGATCTTCTAGTCTGAACAGGAGTCATGATATCACCAATAATTTGAGAAGTAGGGTGATTCTTCATAGTGGAAGTGAGAACTCCTCCTTCAAAAAGTCTGGTGTCTTCAATCTCATTATCCAAGTTGCTAATATCTTCTTCTTCAGACTCTCTTTCATCAATATTAGGATGAACCTCTTCATATAAATTGGAAGGTTCACCTTGTTCAAAATTTGAAGAGAAAAGATGCTCAAGAGTGTTGTCAATGCCTGAACCTTGGTTGTCAGCGTTTGGGCTATCAACGCTTGAAGTGTTGTTGTCAACGTTTGAGCCATCAACGTCTGAATTTGTCCTGTCAGCGATAGATTTGCCTTTGTCAGCGCCTGAAGGACCATGCATGTTGTTAACTGGTGGTTCTTAGGGACCACCATTATCCTTTCCAGTAGCAGCAGCAGCAACAAAAGTATCTGTCCATATGGGAATTGTGACATACTCTTGTATGGGAGATGACTTTTCTTCTTGTGATCCAACCTCTTCATTAACCTGTGTACCTGAAACATCAAAAACGTGTTCTTCCACAACATTTGAAGCTACCTTCACAATGTCTGGATTAGTAACAGGCATATAATTTAAAGCCCTAGATAGAGGTTCCAAGTCAAACAACCAATTTGGACCACTTTCAGGATCACTAGGTTTACTCTCTAAAAACCTAACATGTACTCTTTCAAGTATACGTTTTTCCTTTTAAGATAAACCCTATATCCCTTGCTCTGCACAGAATAACCCATGAAATAGCCTTTGTCACCTTTTGCACTAAATTTACCTAAGGCATCACTAGTATCAAGTACAACTACATGACAACCTAAAGGTTTAAGAAAACCAATATTAGGTTTCCTTCCCCAAAGTAATTCATAAGGTGTTTTGTTTTGTATCTTGTTGACCAATGCTCTATTTTGAACATAGCATGCTGTATTCACAGCCTCAGCCCAAAAAGCTATGGGGAAATGAGCATCAGCCAACATAGTTCTGGCTGCTTCAATTAGGGTTCTATTCTTTCTCTCAGCAACCCCATTTTTATGAGGGGTTCTGGCAACACTAAACTGCCTAGTAATCCCTTTCTTGGCACAAAAATCATCCAATAGTTTATTTCTAAACTCACCACCATTATCACTCCTAAGCATTTTAACGTCATTACCAGTTTTCTTCTCAATCTAAGTGATAAAATCAATTAAAGTATCAGCAATGTCACTTTTCATAGCTAAAAATAAAGTCCATGTAAACCTAGAAAAGTCATATGTGATGACAAAGCAGTATGATTTACCATTCAAACTCTCTATATTAGTTGGACCAAATAGGTCCATATGAAGCAAGTGTAGTGGTCTAGTACTAGTGTGCACCTGTTTAGACTTGAATGAGACCTTGTGCTGCTTGCCTTTAAGACATGTAACACAAGAGTGGTCATTGTGGAAAGCCTTTTCAGGCAAGCCATCAACCAAGCCAAGTCTCACAAGCCTGTTTATATTCTTAAAGTTTATGTGCCCTAGTCTCCTGTGCCATAGATTACTTTCATCTACTGAAGCTTTAGCATAAAAACATGACATATTATTATTCATCCTAATGCCATTAAGATTCACATAATATATGTCTTTATGTCTAGGTGTTCTATAGTAAATATATTTCTCATCTGGGATTTTATAATCCTTGCTTAACACCAAGCATTCGATATCAGTAAATAGAACTTTATTTTTGTTATCACAAACTTGTGATATACTAAAAAGATTGTAATCAAGTTCCTTTACCAGAAACACGTTTTCAAAACGCAAGTTCTTGGTGAGAAGTGTTCCTTTGCCTGTAATAGTTCCATATCCGCCTCCAAAGTAAACCTTATCACCATCCTTAATGGAAGTGAAGTTAGTTAAATAATCTTCCTTCCCTGTCATGTGCCTTGAGCATCCACTGTCCCAATATCCATAATCATTGACCTGTTTTTGAATGCCCTGCACATAAAGAAAACAAGTTAGTTTTCTTTGGGAACCCAAGCCTTAGAAGACTTGGATTCATCTGGTTGTTCAACAAGAACAGACTTAGTTCTCATAACAACCCCTTGCTCAACCCTTTTTGGATGAAATACCCAGTTAACCCCAATAGGTTTTGTAATGACCTTTGAAATGTAATTAAATCTATTGCAGGTCATAGAAATCCCATTATCATTAGGGTTTTGATCTTTCTTAGGTCTCCATGTCAAGCTTGAAGAAGCTTTAGACCCCTTACCCTATGGTTACAAATATTTAGGTCTGGTCACGTTTCTGTCAGCGTTGGATTTGCTCTTGTCAACGCTAAAATTACCCTTGTCAGCGTTGAACCTAGGGTTTGCTACAGAAACCCATTGCCTGTTAGACCAAGTATTTGTCTTTTGAAATGGTCTTTGTCCATAAGTGTTAGACCCTCTAGTGAAAAATGGGGCTGGTCTAACCACTTGTGGACTTTGCTCCACAAAAGTTTTGGGTCTGACAACGTTTGATTTTTTAACAGCGTTGACCTTGGAAGCGTTGACACACTTATATGCTAAATGTGAAAAGCTACCACAAGTGTAACAGGCTTTTCTAGACACAAACCTAGATCTAAAATAGAAGAAGCCTGTTCCATCATTACTAACTTGGCTTTTAGGTGACCTAGTATTCCTATACATTTCTGAATACTTGATGCTAGGTTTTCTAACAGTGTTTGAGCCAAGGTCAACAGCCTTACCAGTGATTGGGTTTGTTACCTTAATAGGGGTTGACTCATTATGACTTTCACATAACAATCCACCCTTAACAAATAAGGTAGGGTTGGCTTTCTTCCATTCATTCAAGTCAGTCAACTTCTGTTGATACTCTTCAACAAGGGTAATGACTCTTGGTGGGGGAATAAATTCCTCCTCTTGGAGTTCTGGTAAACTAGTCCAAGATAGGTCCTTTCTTTGGACACCATAGAAGTCACCAGCTGGTGGTGGAACCACAGTATAGTCTTTCATCCCAATCCCAGTCATGTCCTTAGGATCCCTTTGTTTATTAACACATTCTCCTAGGGTTTGTGTGGCCTTATCAAATCCTTGAATTTAAAGGTCAACATTATCCTTATTCTTAATGGCCTCATCTAACTTAGCCTGTAACTCACTATTAACCCTTTCCATGATGTTCTAACATCATTACTAGCATCTAACTCATGTTTTAAGATATTTAGTTTATCTTTTAAGTCAAATTCCATTTTCTTGTACTCAAAAACTGTCTTCTAAGTTTGAGTGAGAGCAAGTTGAAAGTTAGATAGTTTGCATCTCTCAGTACTCACATCATCTAACAATCTTACCACCTCTTTGTTATGTTTCTCAGTATTTAACCTATAACCCTTACTACAAAAAGCATCATCGTATACCTCATTATCTGATGAAGAGGAGGAGTGTGCCATGAGAGCATATTGAACATGCTCTTCTTCTTCTATCTCAGCAACTAAAGCTTTGTCCTCTTCTCCATCCTTAGCCAAATAACTCCAATCCCATCCCATACCATCAATTTCTTGCACTACAAGCATGGCCTTAGGATCCTGAGCCTTAACAATTTGGCTTGAGGGTTTGCCAGCATCAGATCTTCTTGGAGATCTGTATTCCCTCATGAAGTGCCCCGTACGATGACAATTGTAGCACTCAACTTTGAATAGCACTCAACTTTGGATTTATCAAATCCAGCAGTGTCCTTTGCATTAAAGGTCATCTTCTTCTTAAACCTTCTATTCCACCTGTTTGCTCTTATACTAGCAAGAGCCATGTTCCACTTAATATCCATCTCCTCTAAGTGCTCATCACTTATTTGCTCAAGGTCCTCATATGTAATCACTGAACCATTGGGCAAAGAAGCAATGTAAGCACATACAGTATCCAGATCCAAACCATCAGGTTTAACTCTTGGTGAGTCACTTTTGTATGTGTCAGCGTCGGAATATGAGGGGTTGACAGGACATGTTCCAGCGTTGACACATGTTGATCCAGTAACTAGATGCATGTAAGAGTCCTTTTGATCAAATTGGCCTTCACTATGTGAGAAGAAGGCCATGTTACTGTTGGTAGACTTACTTCCATGCTCCAAAAGAGTTTCATTCTCCAATAGCCTCAGTTTGTTGTAGATATCATCAAAAGTAGAACTTTTGTGAGTGTTATTGGCAAGAATAGATCTTGCCTCAATCTTCCATGCATCACCCAGGCTTTTCAGAAAAGTGGCATTAATGTCAACATCACCAAGTTGTGTCCCCATGAAGGACAGCTTGCTTGTAATGTCAAGCAGTCTGCTTCTCACACTACTAAACTTCTCATTAGGTTGAGCCTTGAAAACAGCATACTCATGCATGAGTTGCTTCTTCTTCTCTTCCCTAGTATCATCATTTCCACCATATGCAACTTCAAGAGTTTCCCAAAGGTCTTTAGCATAATCATAACCTATGTATTTATGCTGGTTCTCTTGCCCCAAAGAGAGTTTCAGAATGTTTAGGGTTTTCATATCAACCCTTCTCTTTGCTATGTCTTCAGCAGACACGGCTCTACCATCACCAGGTTTTTCTTTCTTATCTGCTTTAAGACATCCAGCAACAACAGTTCTTGTAGCAATGGCAGCATCAACCTTTTCAGCTTTATTGTATGTGTTTCCAAACTCAATTATCTCCCAGAGCGTGTAGTCATAGATCCCCAGATATTGCTCAAAGTTGAATTTCCATAACGCAAAGTTGGTGGCATCAAGCATGGGAATCTTGATGTTTGGTAAAGGGGAGGAGGAGGGAGTTACTTCTGGATTTGACATGATGTTTTTAGGGTTCTGTGAAAATTAGGGTTTTGGTGATTTTAGGGTTCTTGTGTTCTTTAAGATCAAAAGTTTCTCAACAAGCTCTGATACCACTTGTTGATCCCAAACTTAGATCGATTTAGCTTTATGTATACGAGATTAGATCAAGTTATACACGTAGAGAAACCTTTGTATATGTATATGATAATCTAAGTGTTATGCGGAATTAACACTTAAACAAGAACACACAAAGATGTAAACAAACTTTCACTTGATTAATGAAAACAAACTTGCTTACAATGAAAGTGTTTAACATATGAAAACTTATATTGAACATTAACCTAAAGGTCTTCTTTTATAGATATAAGAAGCCTTGTACAAGAGTCTACGTATCAACTATTCTAAGGTAAAGATAATTATAGAAAATACAATGTTAAACTTATCTTTACTAGAAACAAACTAGAAACAATATACGCGTAGACTAAATCTTTCCATCAGTTCTTGTCTTCAATGTATCAACGCTTGACTTCTTCTTGTCAACGCTTGACCTGTCAGCGTTTGTTTTCTTCCTATCAACGCTTGTTTTACTCTTGTCAGCGCTCAAGTAGACTGGCTATATTTTATTCCCAACAAACACTCGATGTGCTACGAGGACTATACACCTTAGATCTATTCTCAATTATCACCAAAGCTTCCTCAACCGTTTTACATAAAAAATTACCACCCGCGGCGGCATTTAGATAATCCCTTTCATGATAATTAAGTCCATTGTAAAACGTGTCAATTTGATGCAAGTCGGAAAAACCGTGATGAGGACACTCATGTAACATTTCCTTAAACCTATTCCAAGCCGTTGAAAAACTCTCATTAAATTCTTGTGAAAATTTTGAAATCTCGTTTTTCAAATGCGTAGTCTTAGAGGGCGGGAAAAATTGGTTCAAAAACTTAGAAACGAGATCTTTCCACGTCAATATAGAATTAGGTGGCTCTTTCTCTAACCAAATTTTAGCGGGCCCCGCTAAGGAATACGGAAAAAGCATCATCTTAATCGAGTCATTAACAACATCCTTAAATTTGCAAGTGGTAGTAAGAAGATTGAATTGGCGGATATGGTTGTGCGGATTGTCCTTTTCATCACCACGGAATTTGTTGTTTTGGATCATCGACAACAAACCCGTTTTCACTTCAAAATTCTCCGCAAGGATAGCGGGAATTACAATAGCCTCTCCATACCCCTCGGTGGGTGCTTGAAGTAACTCCATCATAGTTCGATTCTCTATGGTTGGTTCCTCTCTTATGATAGGTTCGTCAATAAGAGACTCCTCACTAGAAAGATTAGGAGTAGGTGTATACTCCTTTCGGTTTCTTCGTTTACGTGCACGTCTTGCTTGGTTGCGGGTTTGCATAAACGTCACATACAACAAGGGGATGAGCAAAGAAGATTGTTTTTGGTGTTTTGTATTTTTCCAATTTTTTTTTGTGGTTTTTGATTGTTTTTACTTTTTTTTGGATTTTTGTGATTGTATTAAGTAGACAAAATCTACAAATCTCCTCCTTAATCAAATCTCTTGATTAAAGAAGCCTCAAGGAATGAAAACGATCACGTGAAGTGAACGCCTTCGATGACTTTAGAACGTTGGTGGAACACCAAAACGTTCAAGAGGGTTTAATCAAATGAAACCAAGAAAGTATATATGATACTTAATAATACTTTGGGCGACAAAACCCTCGATTAGCTTTCAATCTCAAAATACTCACAAGCAAGCGGAAAAAACGAGGCGGCGCGAAGCACTTAAGATCCTTTTTCCTTAGGGTATATTTTATAATACCCGCCTTATACCCACCTTATAGTTTGTATTTTTCAAAATCGAGCTTCACGAAAGTATTTATCTATTTTTGCCTTTTGTTTCTTGTTTGAGATTCGAATACAATGATTGGGTAATGACCTCCCAAGTCAAGCTTGTGTTTTCACACTTTTGGAGTACTTGTGAATTTATTGTTCTACGTATATAATATATTAATAATATTCACACAAAAAACGAAAAACCGATAATACGTATTAGTAGAGTGCTACTAATACAAATACTATTATGGCTATATATAAAAACAACAATTTACAAATCAAAACACAACACGCCTCCCAGGCAGCGGCGCCAAAATTGATGTAGAGTTTTTACTACCCTTTAGGAAAAGAGAGCAAAATAGGGAAAGTATTAAGTGTCGGTTTAGGAAAACCAAGCACTAATGACCAATGTGGTTCAAGTTCGTTTCCCAATGAGGCTAGTGTGTTGTGTTAAGAGATGATTAATGATGTGATTATGATTATGAGAAAAGAAAATAGAAATGAGATAAGAAGACAATGAAGGTTACGATGACGGATTAAACTTAAACGATAAAGCGTACACGTAAAACCGTAAAAAGTAGCAAAATTAAAAATTTACCCTAAAAATTCCTAGAAAATTGCAATAAATCCTAAATAATGTAATTAGAGTTTACAAAAAATCAAAAATCACTCAAACCTTTTATTTAATTAAATAATATTTTTTTAATGCTAATTAAAGCCTAAAAAATCAATTTAATTAACAAAAAGCCCAAATGATATTTTTTCAATTATAAACCTCTAAAATTACTTAACTAAATTTAAAACTATTTTTTAAAATTTTAAAATGAATTGAAACTATTTAAAAACAATAAAAAAATATTCAAACTTAAAATAATTATAAAAATTAATCTAAGGACAATAAAAATATTCTAAAACTTGTAAAATTCCTAACTTAATGTATTTAACCTAAGAAAAATATAAAAACTTGAAAAATCTAAATTTTAATTTTTAATAATAAAATAATAATAAAATAATATTAAAAATCCAAAATTTATAAAAAATTCTAAAAAGTTGCAAACTAGTTTATATTAACCTAATAAACACAAGAATGAAGTTGAAATTACAAAATACCCCTAATGGGACTTCAAATGGGCCAAAGTCCAAAACAGACCCTTATTGGGCTTATTAAGGCCCAATAAGAAAAATATAAAAATGGCCCAAAAGCTCCTATCTGACTCAAAATTTGGTTTTAAACACAAAACTCTGAAGGCCCAAAAGCTGAAAATGAGTGTAAGCTAGCTTATTTCAAAGCAGCTTATTCTTATGGGCTTTTTGGCCCATTAAGTTATAAGCTTCTTTTAAGTTACTTAAGAGTTCTGTAAAAAGAAATTAGAAATAAGCACAAGGAATAAGCCTCAAAAAGCAATAAGCTATCTTCACAAAACGGCAAAATAGTCGTTTTCGAGTTCTAGGCCACCCCAAGAGCTGATTCAAGTTTCAAAAGATTTTAAATGACTTAACTAAGCTTAATAAACAAAAAGTTTTTCAATAAGTTCACTCAATAAGATGAAATAAGCAAATAAGCACTAAATTAAAAGTCAACTTTATGAGTTTTCTAGCAAATAGTCAAAGTCAAGGTCTGATAAGCTCCAGTTCAAACAAATGGGTCAAATGAGGAAGATTGATCACAAAAAGTAAGTTGTTGCAGGTCTAGATATGCCAATATGGATTATTAATAAGCTAAATGCAAAATTACACTAGCAGAGGCTAGTTTTGGGTGTTGAGCAGTGGAAACTTTTTCCACTACTTGACTTTCTTGACTATTTGTCTTTAGTGACTTTTTTATGGATTAAAGTTACACAAAGGCACCCAAATGATCATTTAATCATAAGGAGTCAATAACAACAAAGAAATCAAAATCACAATCAGCCAATTTGTACAGTTAATTCAAAACATCACCAGATCTAGCCCAGACATGAACAAATAAGCAGTTATGGTTCAATAAGCACTTATAGCACAATTCAGCCTGCCAAACATCACCAAATGCACACACAAGCTATAATAAACTTAAATGAACAAGTTTAAATAGGTTTCATGCAATGGTTCAAACTGTAGGTCAAGATTCAAGCACAAAAAGTTATTGATGAACTATGAACACAAGCAGATTTTTACTTTGCTGATGTACTTGACCAACAAGCCAAATTCAAACACTCAGATCTCTAAGATATGTTATGAAAACTTTGATTTAACAGCTTATATCCCTAAACATGCATATACTCTAAGTATTACCAAAATTTTAGGTAAAAAACAGTCAAAATCAATAAGTTATAGCACAATCTTTGATTCAAGGTTTTAAACCCAATAACTTACAGGTTTTAGTTCTCAACAAAGTAGATAACAGATAACAAGCATGAACAACAACTTTCAACAACACAATAGCAACTTATGATCCTAAACAGATAATCCCAAACACCCCTTGTCTTTTTCAAATCAATTTAAAACAAGTATAAGTGTATTTCAATACCACCCAAGCCCAATCAAACACATAACAAGTATAACATGCAGTATTGAACAAGATTAGACCACAAATTCAGCAAGAACACAAGTAGCACACAAAATCACAAAAAATCCAAATTTTTAATAGATTTTGAGTAGAATGGTGCAAACCTCATGGATGTACATCCACACCCACGAATTTTGAGCTTATGTGCTAGCAAGAAAAAGCACAAGCTTCCACAATAAAGATTGCTAAGATTCAACAAGGTTAGAAGCAATTATATAAAAACAGTAAAGTGAAAAAGCCTTGATTGATGCGTCTCTTGTACTCCACACTTGATTATCCCCAAGTTATAAGCTTCACAACACCTTTATATCACAATATCAGGATGCTATGATCAGCTTTATAGCCCAAGAATTCCAAGGTGTACCAAGAAACTTAGCAAAATATCAAGCTATAGGAAAATGTGCAAACTTTTGCACACTCCTTGTGAAAACGTTTTGAGATTCAGGTTTTAGCAAACAATAAACAATATTAAGCAGAAAATAACAATGGAACTTGAGTTTTCTTCAAATATTCAAACACAATACATTCATAGAAAATGAGATTTTTAGATCTTTGAACAAAGGAAAATTCAAGAGCAAAGGCTAAGTGACTGAGTCCTATGCCTTTTATAGGCTTACAATGATATTTAGAAAACATAAAAACGAAACCCTAATGCTTGGTGAAGTTCCAGAAATGCCCTTGTCTTGTTTGAATACTTTGAGGATCATGTGACTGAATTTGGCTTGTAGCGTGAGTTGGCAAGGTGAAAATGAATCCAAAGGTGTAAAATAGGCTTAAGATGTAAGCTGGAGTCATGCACGTTGGATTGTTATCACTGTTTTGTCTTCTTGTTCAAAGGCGTAGCAGGGGAGTCTCTTGTGGGGCTCATGGTTGAGGTAGCATGTATTTTCAAGGTTGGGATGTGATTAAAGGGTCAATAATCATAAATCTGGAAAGATTTAGGGGCTAATTACAAGTAATTAGTAAACCCCTTAATTATGTTCTAATGGTGAATAGTGGAGGTTTTGATCCGGTTTTATGTTTAAACAAGTTGTTGGGCGCCAAAATTTAACTAATCAAAGATTAGTTAAATAAGTTGTGGGTGGAAAGGTGATGTGGAGGAATGGTGGGAGCTGATTGGTGGAGTGGAGTTAATGGGGCACGTGTCAAGCCCCAAGTGGTCTAGGTAAGTTGTGATGTCTGCCCAGATTTACCCCTCATCTTTGTAACTCTTTTCACTTGCAAATAAATACACCAAATCTGGATTCCCTTTGTTAGCAAAGTTTCCACTTTCACACTTTTGCCCCAAATACTTTTCCAAAGTATTTTCAAGGGTATTTCTTGCCATTTTATGATTCTTGAAGGGCTATTTTGGCATTTTATTCATTGATAATGCTCTTGACTTGTTTGTTTGACTTCTTGGAGGACTAAATTTGCCAAGTCTTGATGAACTTTAAGGAGGATTAATATTGACATTTTAGTTTTGTTGAGGGACTAAATTGCCAATTCTTCAAAGTGGAGGGCCCTTCTTACGTAATCTTCAAATCTTTAAGGGTTTATCTTGGAAAATTCTTCATTAGGGCTTGGTTCAATGTGCGGCTTCGTTTCCCGTGTTCGTTTTTGCATGATTCTTGTGATTTTTTTGTCATTTTCTCAATATCCGTACCTAAAATACACAAGCAACAAACACAAGCATATATTTGGCCATTTTCATGATATTTAATGCATTTAAAGCCCTTTTTGGACGATGAGACTATGTATAAAAGCAGTCTCATCACTCCCCCATACTAAACAATTACCGTGCCCTCACGCAATGCTAGAATAAAGTATCGTAGCACCTCCAAAATTCATTTTTATTCACTTTTATTGAATGATAAACTAGCTATTCTACTACTATTACTACTACTTGCGTTTTAAACATAATGTATGATTTTCATCGCAAAATGGGACATTTAGGTTCATAGAACAAGAACACGTGAATGCTTCGTTAGAAATAATTTCATCGTCCTCGATTTTCGCCCCAATTCCATGCCAAGCGTGCAACGATATCATTGCCATTATAAGTTAGTAATGCTAACACTACTCATATGCCCTAATCACATACTTATCCTCCCAATTTCCTAAGTTGTATCTGTTATATTTTATTTTGTCTTGAATGTTTCACGAGGATACATTGTTTGACTTATGCGATGATACAGATTTAGGACTAAAAATAGAGTCCTAACGGTGTAACCAAGACCATCAAATTAATAACCCTTCCTAGTAGACAACGATGTCAAAAAATTAAGTCAACAAGAAGGATCGATAAACACGGTTTGATATCGGTTTTGAACATGAGACTTATTACCAAGACTTTTATACGCCCCCTAACGGAAGGGCCTTATTATCATAGGTTTACCTCCATCTTTTATTCAACTTCGCCATGAAGCTTTTATTATGACTTTGGTCTTGCCTTGCCTTTTATTATCCACCTCATCGGTGGTTTTATTAGCCAAAGACGTATATCCTCACGCTAAGGCGAATTTTGGATCTTTAAAGCTTCAAAGATTAAGGCTTGACTCACTTTCAATTTTGCATAGATTTTTCGGCCTTAAGAGCTTCAAATTGTTTGCTTGATTTAGGTGAGCTCTTGAAATCTTATTATTAGGTGAAGCTTTCGATTATTCAGGTGCCAATACTTCAAAACCGTGACGCTGGCGATACCTTAATGTCTTCCCAATTTAATTACATGGAAGCTACTAGAAAAGATTAGAAACCAACAATAAAGACTAAATCGCTAAGTCAATACTTATTAAGCAAAAAATATTTACAAGCGAAGGGAGAATAAGCAAACAACAAGAACACGTGAGTTTTTGAAAGAATACGAGTACTCTACGTTTGGCATAGTAACTTATAATTAACTCTATCATTTGTAGTTCTCATTTAAGAAACTTAGCCTAATGTGAAGTTAAGGAATCAAAGCTAAGTGCTCAACACGCATGGTCGAGTCAAAAATTACTCTTATTCTCGCCATCGGAAAACCTACATTCGTGTCTTCAAACAAGCTTAAGATGTAAAATAAATCCAAAGGTGTAAAATAAGCTTAAGATGTAAGCTGGAATCATGCACGTTGGATTGTTGTCACTGTTTTGTCTTCTTGTTCAAAGGCGTAGCAGGGGAGTCTCTTGTGGGGCTCATGGTTGAGGTAGCATGTATTTTCAAGGTTGGGATGTGATTGAGGGGTCATTAATCATAAATCTGGAAAGATTTAGGGGCTAATTACAAGTAATTAGTAAACCCCTAATTATGTTCTTATGGTGAATAGTGGAGGTTTTGATCCGGTTTTATGTTTAAAAAAGTTGTTAGGCGCAAAAATTTAACTAATCAGAGATTAGTTAAATAAGTTGTAGGTGGAAAGGTGATCTGGAGGAATGGTGGGAGCTGATTGGTGGAGTGGAGTTAATGGGGCACGTGTCAAGCCCCAAGTGGTCTAGGTAAGTTGTGATGTCTGCCCAGATTTACCCCTCATCTTTGTAACTCTTTTGACTTGAAAATAAATACACCAAATCCGGATTCCCTATGTTAGCAAAGTTTCTACTTTCACACTTTTGCCCCAAATACTTTTCCAAAGTATTTTCAGGGGTATTTCTTGCCATTTTATGATTCTTGAAGGGCTGTTTTGGCATTTTCTTCATTGATAATGGTCTTGACTTGTTTGTTTGACTTCTTGGAGGACTGAATTTTCCAAGTCATGATTAATGAGGGACCATTTTTGCCATTTCTTCAAAGTTAAAGGTCCTTTTGGTAATTTGAAATTTTTAAAGGACCAAACTTGTAATTTCTTGTAACTTGAAGTCCTTCATGGTATGTTTGACTTTAAGGAGGATTAATATTGACATTTTAGTTTTGTTGAGGGACTAAAATTGCCAACTCTTCAAAGTGGAGGGCCCGTCTTTCATAATCTTCAAATCTTCAAGTGTTTGTCTTGGAAAATTCTTCATTAGGGTTTGGTTCAATGTGCGGCTTCGTTTCTCGTGTTCGTTTTTGCATGTTTCTTGTGATTTTTTGTTATTTTCTTAATATCCGTACCTAAAATACACAAGCAACAAACACAAGCATATATTTGGCCATTTTCATGATTTTTAATGCATTTAAAGCCCTTTTTGGATGATGAGACTATGTATAAAAGCAATCTCATCAATCGGCAATACTCGTGATTGGTTTGAGGGACTTCCTCCTCGAAGCATTGATAGCTTCACTGAACTGCGTACTGCGTTCAAGAACAATTATACTCAGCGAAAGAAGTATAATAGGGACCCGGTCTCATTGGCAACCATCAAGCAACGGCCTGGGGAATCTACGGAGGCCTTCACCGAACGATTCAATGACGAGTGCACGCGCACAAAGACAATGCCGGAACTTCTAAAAATTCCCGATTATATCACGCCATAACAGACAGCGAATTAATCAGTCGTCTCAATGACAAGCGACCGGAGAGGTATGACGACCTTATGGAAAGGGTCAGGAACTTCATAGAGGGAGAAACTGCGGTAGCCGCGGCCTAACCTTCAAAAGGAAACAGCTATCGATCGAACGACCAGTCCAGGAGACAGTCGGGCGGTCAAAGCAACCAGAGCAGTGGGAGGAGCTCGGACTACAAGAGCCAAAACAAAGGAGGGAGGTCGGAGGACAAATTTACCCCTCTAAAGATGTCCTACAGGGAGATCTTGCTAACAGAAGGGGCCAACTTCCCGAGACCTCCCTCAATGACGACCCCGATGGACCGTCGTCAAGGAAATTGCTTGTGCGAATTCCACAACGACAAGGGCCACGACACGGAGGAATGTATCCAGCTTAAGAAGCACATTGAGTCACTGATCAAGTCAGGCAAACTCAAACATTTGGTCAAGGATTGGAAGGATGGAAAGGACAACAAGAAGTATGACAAGAAGGATCCCCAAAAGGACAAACCTTCAACTATATACATGATCCAATCCAGGCAGTGCCGCATAAGGTAGAAAATTAGTCAAAATTTTCACGTGGCAGAGAAATCTCATTCCCTCCCATCACTGCAAGTGATGTAGCCGATGCACCTCTCACGATTGAGATAAGAATTAGGACACACAATATCTGCCGTATGTATGTGGATGGAGGGTCATCAACAGAAGTACTATACGAACACACAGTTACGGCCAGAAATAAGAAGCCAGTTAGTACCGGCCACGTCGCCGCTCATCGGCTTTAGTGGAGACACAATCTGGCCAATAGGACAGCTACGTCTGCTTGTAACCATTGGGAATGAAGAGCATTCCACCACGGCGTGGATGAACTTTATGGTGATACGCTCACACTCTTCATACAATGGGATCATAGGCAGACCAGGTATCCTGGCCATACGGGCAGTACCCTCCATAGCTCACGGAATGATTAAATTCCCTGTGGAAGGAGGAATTGTCACTATCTGTAACACAATCATACCAGCATCCGAGTGTCATGCCGTGACAACACCAGTTCCACCGGTTCCCCCAAGGATGGATCACCATCTCCCAATTGGAAGGTGGAAATCCATCCTGATTATCCGGAACAAGAGGTATCCATAGTAGGAACACTCTCGGATAGCGGCAAGAGGGCCATGTGCTCTCTCCTAAAAGCAAACTTAGATGTATTCGCATGGGAGCCCAAGCATATGACGGGCGTACCGCGTGTGATAGCAGAACAAAAGCTCCAAATCCGCCAGGGATATCCTCCCGTTAAGCAAAAGAAGCGCGATCAGGCACTAGAACGCAGCCAAGCAATATTGGATGAAGTACAGAAATTGGTGGATGCAGGTATCATGCGCGAGGTATACTACCACGAGTGGTTATCCAACCCGGTCATGGTCAAAAAGCATGATGGGAGCTGACGCATGTGCGTGGACTTCACGGATCTGAACAAAGCCTGTCCGCAGGACTGCTATCCATTACCGGAGATTGATTGGAAGGTGGAATCCCTATGTGGATATCCCTTTAAGTGCTTGTTAGACGCATACAAAGGATACCACCAGATCCAAATGGCGGAAGAGGACGCAGAGAAGACGGCGTTCCATACTAGTCAAGGCGTATACTGTTATACAAAAATGCCATTCAGACTAAAGAACGTCGGGGCAACATATCAGCGGCTTGTTGACAAAGCCTTCGACTCACAGATAGGCCGCAATCTTGAGGTCTATGTTCATGATTTAGTCATCAAAAGTCATACGGAGGATGGACTTCTCCGTGACGTCCAAGAGACGTTTGACACCTTGAGGAGGATTAATATTAAACTGAATCCAAAGAAATGCACGTTTGGGGCAACTGAAGGGATGTTCCTTGGATATATGATTGATCCATATGGCATCAAGCCTTGCCCGGAAAAGACGGACGCGGTAATACAGTTACTGATGAGATGGCATTTATACATGATCTCATCGTTCTTTTCGGGCTTTAAATGCATAAAAATGTCATAATATACCATATATATATGCTTGTGTTTGTTTACTTATGTATTTTAGGTATGGATATCGTGAAAAAGACAAAAGATCACAAGATACAAGAAAAAACAGACACGAGAAACGAAGACGTACAAAGAACCGGGCCCTAATCATGGAATACTCAACCAATACCCTTGAAGACTTGAAGACAAACAAGATTGATCCTCATTTATTGAAGAAATGACACTTAAAACCCTTGTATATTCATAATTACAAGTTTGGTCCCTTAAGTTTGTCAAAATTACACAAAAGGTCCTTCAACTTTGAAGAAATGGCAAGATTAGTCCCTCAACAATTTCAAATTGTCAATTATGGTCCCTCATCAAGCCAAAGATACATTGAAGACCTTTGAAGATCAAGAATGTCCAAAATCAGTCCTTCAAATATGCAAAAGTGGCAAAAATAACCCTTATAAACCCTTTTGGAAAGTTATGTGCCAAAATTGCCAAATGATGAAAGTTAATAACAAAGGAAATCAAGTTTCTATGGCTAAAAACACGTTTTACCAAAAATCCCAAAACACAAGGGCCATTTGTGTGCACTGAAACATTCAAACTCCCAAATTGCGCCAAACAACTTCCATTCCCCCAATTTCGGATTAAACGTGTTACTATTCACTTTTACCAACCCAGATTTTACCCCACTTAAAACAAAGGGTTAATTGCAATTACCCTGGCACTTGTGTGATTCACATGTGCAGAAACAAATCCCACACACAAAACCCTCACTCCCACTACTCCTTGGACCCCACACTCAACCTCCTTAACCAATGAAAATGCAACTTAGCCTCCAAGTAAAATGACGTGGCCAAATCAACAGCCTAGACTCTTTGCTTCATATCAAAGCTGAAATGAACGTCCAAGATGCATTTGAACAGCTCATTCCATCAAAACATCTAGAAGGACCAAGGGAATTTTAGAGAATTTAGTGCTAGGGTTTGTGAATAGTGTTTAGCCAGGCATTTGCCTATAAAAGGAGACCTTAACATGTGAGAGTCCTTTGTTCCAGATTTTAGCTTTTAAATCTTTGTAATTCCTTTTTATGAAATAAAGTTTGAATTTATGAAAATTTTTAATTTTAATCTGTTATTTATAAAAGTTTGGTGTTAGATAAGCTAAAATCTGAGTTCCATAATCTTGTCTGAAGGTTTTTGAGGCAAGGTTTTAAGTGATAAAGCTTTTGCATCAAAAATCAGAAAGTTGGTATTATTTTGATCTCACTTTGTGGTTTGTTCTTCTTAGCAGCTTGGAAGCAGGTACTTGTTCTGCTAGTACCTCAGCTCAAACAATCCAAGGCCTGGATGTAGGTCTTGGAGGTTTGCATCTTCTTCCCTTTTCATTTTCTCTTTAAGTTTCTGATTATTTGTGATTTTTGTGGATTTGTGCTTGAATCTGTGATATTATTGTTGAATCTGGTTTATTTGTGTTGTCTTGATGTTATTGAAGTGTTATTGATCTGATTTGTGGGTAAAATCTGCATAAGCCTTTGAAAAATTGTGAAAACAAGTTTTAAAAGGGTGTTTGGGTTTACTGCATAAGTTGGGATTGTGGCTTGTTAAGTTGTGGTTTGTTGTTTGCATGTGTTAGTATCTGTTATTTGAGTGCATTTGTTCATCTGTTTGCAGGTTTGAAGGTTTGAAACACATAGATTCATAAAATAGGGTATAAAATCTTGAATACTTGGTAAAATTGGCTAGGATTTTGAGGACACCTAGATCTAAGCTTAGGCTAGGGCTAAAAAGTGCTAAACCTTAGTTAATCACACCAGGGAAGAAGGATTTGAGGCCTAAAATTGGATCAAGTGTCAAATAGATCAGCAAACTTGTTTCTGCATATGTTCATTGTTCATCAGTAACTGTTTGTGCCTAGATCTTGTTGTTTGCTTTGGTTCAGTGTTTGATTCTTGTTGCTTTGTGTTTATTCATAGTTTACATAGCTTGTGTATGCATCCTGTTAACTTTGGTTGGCTTATTCTTGCTAAATCTGCTTATTAGGTGCTTAACTGCTCATTTCCATGTCTGTGTGGTATTTGGTGACTGTTTGATTGATTGTGGCTTATTTTGTGAATCAAATTGTGATTTTCTTGTTTCTATTGACTCCTTGTGATTCACTGATCACAAGGGTGCCTTTGTTTCCAATTAAATCCAACCAGAACTCTCAAATAAGCTTGGTCAAATAGTCAAAGCAGTGGGAACTCCTTTCCCCTGCTAGTTGCCACTA
This sequence comes from Glebionis coronaria, assembly GCA_025667525.1. Classification (NCBI taxonomy): domain Eukaryota; kingdom Viridiplantae; phylum Streptophyta; class Magnoliopsida; order Asterales; family Asteraceae; genus Glebionis; species Glebionis coronaria. Next base: position 127,201 of record JANFOE010001291.1, on the reverse strand, counting down.
CTAGTGTAAAACTGGTGTCAGCTTATCAATAAGCTATAATAGCTTATTCTAACCAGCAACAACTTGGATTTTGTAATAGGTGCTCATTATTTGACCCATTTGTTCATACTGGAGCATTTGGTAGGTTGACTTTAGGGTTTGACTAGAAAACCAACTTCATTGACTTTTTCATAAGTTCATAAGTGCTTATTCTGGCTTATTGGTTGTGCTTATTGGTTGTGCTTATTGGATTTTTGTTGATTGATTTGGCTTATTGGGTCCATTTGTGATCTTTTGCAAGTTGAATCAAGTCCTGAGGTGCCTTATTTCTCTAAAACGACTATTTTGTCTTTTAGTGAAATAATACTTTGCTTATTTCTGGCTTATTGAGTGTGCTTTTTCAAAATTTCTTTTTACAGATCTCATAAGCATCCCAAAAGAAGGTTGTGTGTCAAATTAGAGCTTATGGCATTGGCTTATTGCTTAATGGGCTGAAAAACCCAATAAGAATAAGCTGTGTGTTTAATAAGCTGTGATAAGCTCATATTCAGCTTTTGGGCCTTTAGAGTTTTGTTCTTAGAATTAAATTTTGAGTCAGATAGGGCTTTTCCAAGTCAATTGGGCCAAGTTTGACTTTTTGGGCCCAAAAGCCCAATTGTGTTGACTGTTTTTGGTTTTGGCCCATTTGAGGGCCCAATAGGGGTATTCTGGTCATTTCACTTTGATTTTCTGATTATTTAGGTTAAAATAAGCTAGTTTGCAAGTTTTTAGAATTTTTTATAAATTTTGGATTTTTAATATTATTTTAATATTATTTTATTATTATTTTTCAAATTTCACATTTTCCAACTTTTTATATTTTTCTTAGGTTTAATACATTAAAATAGGAATTTAGCAACTTTTAGAATAATTTTATCTCTTTTAGATTAATTTTTATAATTATTTTAAATTTTAAAAGTTTTTAAATCATTTTAAATACTTTTTATTAGTTTAAAAATTTCTAAAAATAGTTTTTAATCTTTTTAGGTCATTTTTGAGGTTTACCAATTGAAAAACCTTTATTTGGTCTTTTTGATAATTTATTTGATTTTTAGGGCTTTAATTAGCATTTAAAAATTGAACATTTAATTATTTAAAAGGTTTGAAAAAGTTTTGATCATTGGTAAACTCTTAGTTTATTAATTTTGATTTTTGGTGAATTTTTGGTAATTTTTAGAATTAATTTTTATTTTTATGGTTTTTAAGGTTTTACGTTTTAACTTTCTAGTAGTAATTTTTACGTCTTCGTCATTTTCTTTTCTCATCCCCTTCTAAACCAATCATTAATCACTAACATTTAACAAGTTTTTCACACACATATACCTCCTTGGGAAACGAACTTGGAATTCATAAGGGTCATTAGTGCTTGATTTTCCTAAATCATCACTCGATACTTACCGCTCATTTACCCTCCTTTGTTTTCCTAAACAAGAGGTGTAATTTACCAAAATCATTTTGGCGCCGCTGCCGGGGAGGTGTGTCGTGATTAATTTGCATTGTTGTTTTTAATATTAACCATAAATAGTATTTGTATTAGTAGAACTCTACTAATACGTATTATCGGTTTTCTTGGTTTTTCTTGTAAAAATATTATTACTATATTGTATTAAGTATCACAACTAATAAACAATATCTCCAAAAGTGTGAAAACAGAACCTTAATTGGGATTTCATCACTCAATTATTGTATTCGAATCTCAAACAAAAAGAAAAAGGCAAAAATAGATAAATACTTTCGTGAAGCTCGATTTTGAAGAATACAAACTATAAGGTGGGTATAAGGCGGGTATTATAAAATATACCCTAAGGAAAAAGGCTCTTAAGTTCTCCGCGCCGCCTCGTTTCCCCGCTTGCTTGTGAGTATTTTGAGATTGAAGGCTAATCGAGGGTTTTGCCGCCCAAAGTATTATTACGTATAATATATATGCTTGGTTTCTTTGTGATTAAAACCTCTTGAACAATTTGGTTTTCACCAAAGTTCTAAAGTCATTCGAAGACGTTCACTCCACGTGATCGTTTTCATTCCTTTGAGGCTTCTTTAATCAAGAGTTTGATTCAAGGAGAGATTTTGTAGATTGTTGTCTACGAAGATACAACCAAAATTCAAAAAAATTAAATATCATCAAAAACACAAAAAAAATTGAAAATTCACAAAACAACCAAAAAGAATCTTCTTTGCTCACCTCCCATTCTTCGTGAAGTTTATGATCACTCGTAATCAAGCAAAACGAGCTCGTAAACGTCTTCAAAAGCAAACCAATCAAGAGACGTTGATTGAAGAACAACCTCCAATTGTTGAACCTATTGTAGAACAAGAAGTCGTCATGGCTAATCATACTATGATGGAGTTGCTACAAGAACCCACCGAGGGTTTTGGAGAGGCTATTGTGATTCCCGCCATCCTTGCGGAGAATTTCGAGATTAAGACGGGTTTAATGTCGATGTTGCAAGCAAATAAGTTTAGAGGTCACGAGAAAGACAACCCGCATTACCACATTAGGAATTTTAACCGTCTCACCGCTACTAGCAAGTTTAAGGATGTTCCACATGACGCCATTAAGATGATGTTGTTTCCATACTCGTTAGATGGACCCGCAAAAATTTGGCTTGAGAAAGAACCGCCAAATTCGATTTTGACATGGGCCGATCTCGTTTCTAAGTTTGTGAACAAGTTTTTTCCACCATCTAAAACAACACATTTGAAAAATGAGATTTCACGATTTGTGCAAAGAAATAATGAAAGTTTTTCAATGGCATGGGAACGATTTAAAGAAATGTTACATGAATGTCCACACCATGATTTTACGGAATTGTATCAAGTTGATACTTTTTATAATGGGCTTAATGATCATGAACGAGATTATTTGAATGCTGCCGCGGGTGGTAATTTTTTGTGCAAGACGACAAATGAGGCTTTACAAATCATCGAGAATTGATCTAAGGTTTATAGCCCTCGTAACACACCGAGTGTTGCCAATTTCGGTTCGTCATCATCGTCATAATCGTCTCGTAGCATTAATGCCTTACATGATGAAGCTAATGAGGAAAATCGGTTTTTTGATAGATTTGCTAATCTTATGTCCCATTGGAAAGCTCAAGAAGCTTCAAATTCCGCTTCGGTTAAAGCGGTTGCTAAGAGTTGTTTGTCGTGTGGTGGAGCTCATGATCTTTCCGAGTGCATTACCGCGGATGGTAACACTTCGAGTGCTTATGTAGCAACGGGAACTTATAACCAAAACGGTCAAGGTTCCCGCCCATATCAAGCTCCACCAAATCAAAATGTTAATAATTATCGAAACAACAACCAAGGTGGTAATTACCAAGGTAATTCACGTAACTACAACAAGGGGAATTATCAAAATGGGAATGGACAAGTCACTAATCAAAATCAAAACCGTGATTTTCAAAACACCACACAAGGTTTTCAAAATGCTCACACTAAAAATTTGCAAGGAGAATTTTTGGATTATGCTAAAGCAAATGATGCTAAATTTGATAACATGCAACGTGAGATGATTAGCTTAAGATCCGAGTTGAAAAACGAGCTAAAAAATGAACTTGCTAATGAACTTAAAACTCATGCAAACAAAATGGAAGGAAATGTCCAACGTCTTCAACAAAATCAACAAAAGATGGAATTAGGACAACATGAGATTAAGCAAGAGTTATTAAAAGCGGATGCTAGGCAATCAAAATTTTAGGACCGAATGGCTAAGGTGTTTGAAGCAATCATGTGTAAACCCTCTTCCTCGGGTGGTCTTCCTAGTGATACCATTGCAAACCCGAAGGGAGAAATGAAGGTTATTACTACACGAAGTGGTAAAACTTTCAAGGAACCAATCTCTCGTCCAAGTACTTCTACGGAGAAGGAAATCGAGAAAGAACCCGAGGTGATGGTCGAAAAGGAGCACATTACAATCCCACGAAGTACCGCTCATACCACACCTACGGTTGAACCAATACCAATTGTGGAACCCGAGTTTCCAAGGCCGTTACCTAATGACCAACCCACACCACCTTTACCCTACCCTTCGAGATGAAACAAAGAGAAATTGCAAGAACGTAACAAACAACAAGTCGAGCTTTTTATAAAAATGTTTCAACAAGTGCATTTTGATGTGAGTTTAGCCAACGCGTTGTTGTATATGCCTCGTTTTGCTTCCACTTTTAAAAGTATGATGAGCGATAAGGAAAAGCTTTCAAAGCTTGCTAATTGTTCTTCGGTTTATCTTAACCGCATACCGGAAAAAGTTGGTGATCCCGGAAAGTTCCTCATTCCTTGTGACATACAAGATATGAAAGAATGCCTCGCCTTGGCCGATCTTGGTGCGAGCATTAATTTGATGCCATTTTCCATTTGGAAATCGCTTTCGCTTCCGGCTCTTATTCCTTCGAACATGTCTATCGAGATGGCCGATCATTCTACGATTATGGCATGTGGAGTAGCCGAAGATGTTTTCGTGAAAGTGGGGAAGTTCTACTATCCCGTTGATTTTATAGTAGTTGACATCCCCGCGGATCCTCAAGTTCCTCGTCAAGTGGCAATCCCACTATTTTGGATCCGATTCTTGCTAATTCAACACCAAATCTCACTCCATTCCAAGGAGGCGATCTCACTTCAAATGAAATCGACAATGAAGATGAGGTGATGATTAGTGATGATACTTCTATTCCACCATTTCTTTCGCCGATGGAAGTTATGAGTGTTGTACCAAAATCTTCAATCGAGGAACCACCTATCCTTGAATTGAAAGATCTTCCTTCTCACCTTGAATACGCATTCTTGGAAGGTGATGACAATTTGCCGGTTATTATTGAAAAAGGTCTTGCTAATAATGAAAAAACCGAGCTCTTGAAAGTTCTTAAGGCTCATAAAGGGGCAATTGCGTGGAAAATATCCGACATTAAGGGTATTGACCCAAAATTTTGTACTCACAAGATTTTAATGGAGGAGGATTACAAACCCACAATTCAAAGTCAAAGAAGGGTGAATCCCAAAATTCACGATGTCATCAAAAAGGAGGTCCTTAAACTCCTTGACGCGGGAATGATTTATCCTATATCCGATAGCCCATGGGTGAGCTCAATCCATTGTGTCCCTAAAAAGGGAGGAATGACCGTTGTGCCTAATGAAAACAACGACTTAATTCCCACTCGTGTTGTGACCGGTTGGAGGGTGTGTATTGACTACCGAAAGTTAAATGACGCCACTCGTAAAGACCACTTTCCTTTGCCCTTCATGGATCAAATGTTGGAGCGACTTGCGGGAAATGAATTCTATTGCTTTTTAGATGGTTTTTCCGGTTACTTTCAAATCCCTATCGACCCTCCTGATCAAGAGAAGACTAGTTTTACGTGTCCTTATGGAACGTTCGCTTATCGTAGGATGCCTTTCGGACTTTGTAATGCACCGGGTACGTTTCAACGGTGTATGATGGCGATTTTTCACGATATGATCGAGAAGTCGATGGAAGTGTTTATGGATGACTTCTTGGTGTTTGGCAATTTGTTCACATCGTGTTTATCTAATCTCGAGCAAATGTTAAAACGTTGTGAAGAAACCAATCTTGTGCTTAATTGGGAAAAATGTCATTTTATGTGTAAACAAGGAATCGTCTTAGGACATAAAGTGTCGAAGGCGGGGATTGAGGTCGATAAAGCTAAGCTAGACGTCATCGCCAAGTTACCTCATCCTAAAACCGTTAAGGGAGTTAGGAGTTTCCTAGGCCACGCGGGCTTTTATCGTCGTTTCATCAAGGACTTTTCGAAAATCTCTTGACCTATGACACACCTTCTCGAGAAGGATGCTCCTTTTAACTTCAATGAGGATTGTGTTAAGGCTTTCGAAACTCTCAAAAGGAAACTTACCGAAGCTCCCCTTCTTGTTGCTCCTAATTGGGAATTACCGTTTGAAATCATGTGCGATGCAAGTGATTATGCTATAGGGGCCGTCTTAGGGCAACGTTATGACAAGCATTTCCGTCCTATCCACTATGCTAGTAAGACGATGACCGAGGCTCAATTAAAGTACACCACAACGGAAAAGGAATTCCTTGCCGTGGTCTATGCTTTTGAGAAATTCCAACCTTATCTCGTCTTGACTAAAAGCATCGTGTATACCGACCATTCGGCTATCAAGTATCTCTTAGCTAAGCAAGATGCTAAGCCGAGATTGCTTCGTTGGATGCTCCTCCTCCAAGAATTTGATGTCACCGTGCTTGACAAAAAAGGAGCCGAGAATCTAGCCGCCGATCATCTCTCTCGTTTAGAAGATCCTCACAAAGATGTTTTCGAGAACAAGGAAATCATCGAAACATTTCCTCTTGAGACTCTCGGTGTAGTGAATTCTAAAGACACCACCCCATGGTTTGCCGACATTGCAAATTACCATGCGGGCAATTTCATAATCAAGGGTATGACGACACAAAAAAAACGAAAATTCTTTCGTGACGTCAAGTTCTATTTTTGGGGACGACCCTTATCTCTTTCGAGTTTGTGCGGATCAACTCGTTCGGCGTTGTGTGTTTGGTGCCGAAGCTTCTAATATCCTTAGAGCTTGTCACAAGGGACCCACGGGTGGTCACCACGGTGCTAATCTCACGGCTAAGAAAGTGTTCGATGCCGGTTTCTTTTGGCCTTCTATCTATCGTGATGCACACGCACTTGTGAAGTCGTGTGATTCGTGCCAACATCAAGGAAAATCGTCTCAACGTGATGAAATGCCGCAAAACATAATTCAAGTGTGTGAGATTTTCGACATATGGGGAATAGACTTTATGGGGCCGTTCCCATCGTCTCATGGCAACAAATATATCCTCGTCGCGGTGGAATACCTTTCTAAGTGGGTGGAAGCTAAGGCTTTGCCTACTAATGATGCTCGTGTGGTAGTGAAGTTTTTGAAGCAACTATTCTCTCGGTTCGGAACCCCTCGTGCTATTATAAGCGATCGTGGGACCCATTTTTGTAATGACCAATTCGAAAAGGTTCTAAAGAAATATGGAGTTACTCATCGTCTTTCTACGGCTTATCACCCACAAAGGAGTGGGCAAGTCGAGGTTTCGAACCGAGCTTTGAAGAGGATTTTAGAGAGGTCAATTGGAGAAAACCGTGCTTCATGGTCCGACAAACTCGATGACGCTTTATGGGCCTTTAGGACCGCTTATAAGACACCTATCGGTTGCACTCCTTATAAGTTAGTCTATGGGAAGAATTGTCATTTTCCCATTGAGTTGGAGCACAAGGCATATTGGGCCCTTAAGCATGCAAACTTTGACTTGAAGACCGCGGGAGATCACCGGAAAATACAATTGAATGAAATGGATGAATTAAGAGATAATGCTTATGAGAATTCATTAATTTTTAAAGAAAAGACTAAAAAGTTTCATGATTCAAAGATTAAAAACCGGGTTTTTAACATTGGTGATCAAGTGTTGCTTTTTAACTCTTGACTTAAGATATTTTCCGGGAAATTGAAATCTCGTTGGTCGGGTCCGTTCACCATTACACAAGTGTTTCCATATGGAACCATCGAGCTAGCTCAAGATGATGGTCCTAATTTCAAGGTGAATGGACATAGGCTTAAGCACTAGTTTGGTGGGGAAATTCCTCCAATGGTTGCCCTCGACCAAGTCACCTTCCCCAATGATAATTAGCATTGAGGGGATCGAGTCGAGCTCATGACTCGGTAATCAAAAACGAGGTGCCTCGTGGGGGAGATCCTATGCTTATCTTTTATGCTTACTAATCACTAATAAGGGGACTTGTACCCCTTCGAATCGTTGTCTCGTGGTTGTTTGTGATTGTGTTATCTAGATCATCATCATCATCTACGATTGAAGACTCTCGTGTTCGTTTACGTGAGCCTCCATCGTTTGCTTGAGGAAGTTTTTCACGAATCCATGACATATCCTTTATTGTTCTAACAATTATCTTTTAGCATACTTAATAAACGGATTTAGATATATTGTTGATCAACCTTTCCATGCTAGATACTAAGCATTCGACTCTTCGTCTCTAGTATGGGGGTGCTCCACCTTTAGACTCGAAACATTGAGGACAATGTTTACTTTTAGTATGGGGTGTGAATAGGTACTTGCTTTGCTACGCCCTCGCGCTTTCCAACTTTCAGTGTTTTGTTTTGCTAATAAGGCTAAAAATGGATAAATTTTAAAATTTTTCTTAGTTTTCATAAGTGTTTTTAAGACACGAATATATATTTTCCGTTGGGTAGAATAAGAGTTAATTTTTGACTTGATGGGCATTTGGAGCCATTTACATTCCTTAACCCGCTCAATTCAAGTTTCGCTAGACTTTTATATAGGGAGCTTTAAAACGCGAAAGTCTTGGCTCATACGGCTTAAGAACAAGAACTTTTCGCAAGCTCCTATAATTGATCCTAGAAAGTCACTTATCAAGGGAACTTTAAAACGCATTCTCTAAACTTGAAAAAGTCCAAGAAAGTGCAAGATCCTATAGGTGGCTTGAAAACCCAAAACTTTGATTTGATATAGTCTTAATGAAAGCTAATCCAAATTTGGCTTAATTATGACTTGCATGGCTAAGTATTCACGAGTCTCTTTAATTAGAGGTCTTTATATAGTGAAGAACGAGAAATGATAGAGCTAGACAAGTGATCATGTGTTAGAAATACGTTTTAACGTATATTAGAAGTATCGGTCACTCTACAGTAGTATTAATGTTGTAATAGCTCGTAGTTAATGTTACTTATTAAGTTAAGTAAGAAACCAACCCATGGGCTTGTCATGGGTCGGCCCAAGCCCAAATAATGGCCTTGGATATAAATACCCCTTTCCACCATGGAAAGGGGTTGGTTGTTGACATTCTATTTTCTCATTTGAATAAAATACACATAGTTTCTCTCTCACTTTCTCTCTCTAGTTTCTCTCTCTAGAAATCTTCAACCCACTTCATAGATTCATAGGTTATCAAGATTCTACATTTGGTATCAAGAGCTATGGGGTGATTTAAGGTAATGATTTCTGTTGTTATTTAGTTTTTGATTGTATTAGTGTTCTTCATGAAGATCCATCTTGATTCTTGGAGTTTTTGGTGATTTTGTGATTGGGATTAGTAGATAAGTATTAGTTTTTACTTATTATTGTAGAAATCACAAAACTTTTTGGGTAACTTGGTAAAAATCTGGGTTTTTTCTTCATATTTTTGTTCGTCTGTTACTCGAAACAAGTTTCTGTTTCCCAGACAAAGTTCCGAACCAAAAAGTTCCAGATCAAAAAGTTCCGGATCAACAAAAGTTCCGGATCAAAAAGTTCCGAACCAAAAGTTCCAGATCAAGGAAAGTTCCGGATCAAAAAGTTTCGAACCAAAAGTTCCGGATCAAGGAAAGTTCCGGATCAAGGAAAGTTCCGGATCAAGACAAAGTTACGGATCAAAAAGTTCCGAACCAAAAGTTCCGGATCAAGTAAAGTTCCGGATCAAGGAAAGTTCCGGATCAAGGAAAGTTCCGGATCAAGACAAAGTTCTGAATCAAAAGTTCCGAACCAAAAGTTCCGGATCAAGGAAAGTTCCGGATCAAATCTTCCGAACCAAAAGTTCCGGATCAAGGATTTCCGAGCCAAAATCTTCCGAATCAACACTTCCGAATCAACAAAATTTCCGGATCAAGGGATATTTTACTTGTTTTTTCGACAATTTTTTAGAGGATTTAATCTTGGTTTCTTACAACAAAAACTCAACACAATTCACAAGCTTTACTTCACTGCTCGATCAACCGATAATCTTTGTCTCTTTGAAGTGAACAAAATGAATCCGAATTCATTAATGCCTCAGATGACATCACTTACGGACATTTCCGTCATTACGGGAACGGATAATCGCCCTCCAATGCTCATTAAAGAAGTCTTTGAAGCATGGCAAGGCCGTATGATGTCATACCTTAAGGGAAAACCGACATATGGGAGGCTTATGGTTAAGTCAATTTTAAATGGTCCACTTGACTATGGTACCATCGTGGTTAACAATATGACTCGACCAAGGGAGTTTGAAGAACTTACACCAGCTCAACAACTTGTTGCCGATGCAGACGAAAAGGCTCTTCAAACCATTCTCCAAGCTCTTCCACATGACATCTATCGAATGGTAAGTCAGTATACGGTGGCAAAGGATTTATGGGAACGTCTAAAGGTGTTGCTACAAGGTACGTCTCTTACCAAACAGGAAAGGGAATGTCAGTTGTATGATCTATTTGATAGATTCACGTACAGCCCAGGGGAAACGCTTCACGACTACTACTTCAGATTCACCACTCTCATGAATGATCTGAATGTATACAATCTCGTGATTGCTCCATTCCAGGTTAACACCAAGTTTTTGAATACTTTACCTCAAGCTGAATGGGGTGAGTACATTACCGATGTTAAGTTAACCAGGGATTTGCATAAGTGCAATTTGGATCAACTCTATGCTTTTCTTCAGCAGCATGAGAAACACGTGATCATGCACCGTTCACCTCGAGGTATGTACCCTGATTCTTTAGCTTTGATGGCGAATCAACCAAGCTTGTCACACAACAACACTCCTTATATCTTGGGACACCAAGCCTATCATCCATCACCTTACATGACACCAAGCTTCCCTCAATATTCGATTCTACCACAACCACCCACCTCACATCAGCAACAATATCGGTTTAATGCACCTTCATCACAATATGCTTCACAACCTCACCCAGCAAGCATTGCACCTTATGCTCAGTCTTCATATTCTTCTTATCAAGAGAATGCAGCATATCCATCAAGCTACTCTGACCACATGAGTGTTCCTTCTAGTGCTTATGCAGCTCAACAAGACCAAGCACTGTATTGTAATGATGATGAAGTCCCCATTCCTGAATTCAAACAAGGAACTGACCCAGTTGAAGTGTTAGCCACTATGTCTGCTTATATCACAAGGACTTTAAGCAAACGAGGATTTAGAGGACCAGCTCCTACTAACAATTAGCTGAGGAATTCATCCAATTCTCGCCAACAAGCTACTATTGAGAATGGCAGGGTAATGGTTCAACTTATTCAACCTTATCAGGGGAGACCTAATACATCAACTACCAACGCACGCACGGTCAATCCTGCTCCAATGGTCAACACTCCTCCACGGGCTAATTCCACAGGAAAGTTGAGAATGATTACATGCTACAACTGTAAGGAAGAAGGTCACATGTCCAGGGATTGCAAAAACCCCAAGAGGAGAAGGGATGGTCAATGGTTTGCAGAGAAGATTTATTTGGTAAACGCTCAGGCACAAGGAAGGGAACTTGATGAAGAGGAGCTTGCATTTCTTGCTGATCCAGGGATTGCTGAAAAAGACGTTGTCACTACACAGAATGCAGCATACCAAGCAGATGATCTTGATGCTTATGATTCAGACTGCGATGAACTTCAATCTGCACAGGCAGCTCTTATGGCAACTATCTCTAGCCTAGGGCCAGAAAAAAGATCTGAGGTACTTATTAATACCACTGATAATACCACTGATGCTAGTATTCAACCACATAAAGTTGTGCAAGAGCGTGCTGATTCGAATGAGTCTTCGGTGGTGAGTCTTTCAAATGAGGAGACAATCAATGATAGTAATATCAATGTGAGTCCCTAGATTTTGAGTGAATCACAACCAGGAGCCATTTCGCATACGCATACTCCTGCTCAACAAGATTTGGTCATGGTTCCTGCTACATTACTTAGCCAAATGAATGCTGCACTCTTAGAAACCCTAGCTAAGAATAAGAATTTGTCTGATGAGCTTGCCTTATGCAACGAGAAAGTTCAAACTTTAGAATTAGTTCCTTCGTCTAGTGTTCTAACAAATCCCGAATATGATCATTTTCGAAACAAACAAATGAGTCATTTGCAAGAAATTGAAACCTTAAGAGCAGATCTTTCTAACGAACTTATAGAAAAAGAGTTAGTGGTCACTAATTTTCAAAAACTTCAAACGGATTTTGAATTACTCGAGTCTAAGAAGAATGAAATGGAAATTAATGCGGCTAATAAGATTAGAAGTCTAGATTATTTGCTTTTAAGACAATACGCTGCCTCTCAACTAGTGCACTTATTTGATGCTTCGTTTAGAGAATTTAACTTATCGCGTCAAAAAGGCCTTCCCCCTAACCCACGGTATGCAAAACAAGCTCTTATCCATAGTCCAAGACTTTATGATGCAACCCAATTAGGATTGGTCTTAGATCCGATTGTTACTTTCGAGGATCGCACAAGTAAGGATCTAGTTGATGAGAATCGGTCATACAACTTTGCAAAATATCCTGATTGTGATTATTTTAAAATGAATCAGGAGCTTGCTAAAACGGATTTTAGAATTCGCTTCCATATGGACAAAGATCTCATTACAGCACCAACCTACATGTTAAATGAAGAAAACCCTAGTACACTTCCTACACTTGTCAAAATGGAAGGTCCTAAGGAAATTCCAAAGGATCTTCCACCTGTTAGCACTGTATGGTTAAACTTGCAAGAGATTAATCAATACTTTACTAATTTTGACAAGGTCATTTTGGAATGTACGACTTCAAATGGCCTAAACGCCGGAGAATGGGCTTTCGAACACATGAACGAGGTGTTTAAGAATGAGATCAATCCGTTTGTCGAAAGTCTAAAAGGAAGTTTTGCATCTCTTAAGGAAAATCTTGAGTTTGAAATTGCAGAAGTTCAAAAAGTGTTTTATGAAATGGACACCGCTTACGAACTACAATTAATTGAAAAGGAAAAGATTTTATCCGAATATGACCGATTCTTGTCCCAAGTTATTTCGTGTGATGTGCTTACTACTGTGAATGTTAATTATTCGAATGAGCTTACATCCGCTATGATTAAATGTGATGCTGTGAATATATGTGATGATGTGTGTGATCTCTCTGTAAATGTTGCTGATACTGTAAATGAGGTAGATAATCATTCTTGTCATGAATCTAACGCTGAATTTTTAAAGCTACAAGATTCTTACAATTTACTTTCAAAACGCTTTAATCAACTTGAACAACATTGTATATCTTTAGAATTAAAACAACAAACTCAAAATGAGGATCTTTTGATAACAAATGGTTGTGAAAACGGTGTTGAGACGAGTGACAAGATGATTGCAATAGTTAAGGCATTAGAGGAAGAGATTATGAGATTAAAGAGAGATGTGTCATCAAATGAAACACTAAAATTGGAACTAGAGGCAGCAGAGTCTAAAAACCAGGACTTAGAAATTAGACTTTCGTCTATTCTAGGGGAGATGGATCGTGCAAGACAGGGAATGTCCAAACTTTATGGTTCACTAGAAGAACGCTTCGCTTTTAATGCGGCACAGCAACAATCTTATGTTGAACAATTGAACCAAAAATGTGAGGAAATCTCTGACTTAAACATCCTGCTCATTGACAAAAACATGGTTTTGGCCGAGTTAAAGGAGACACTTCTTCTCACCCGACAAGAAGCTGTTAATAACTTAGCTACCAACTCTGCACCGTCCTCTAGTGCTCCAACAACCAAGTCAGTAGTGCTTTATAAGAACCCGCTCCATAAGAAAAACCCGGTTACCTACGATGATTATATGAGGAATGCAATTAAGCATGTAGATCTTGTTAGGGATATTTTAGACGATCTTTATGCCTTAGATCCCTCAAGTAGCTACTATTATTCAGCTCATGAATATATTAAGCGAGTTTAATATTGCTTAGCATATTTGCAATACATAGGTAAACCAGGTTCTGCACTACTCACTAATAGACCCATTGCTGTAACACCATTCAATAAGACTCCAGGAGCAAAACCGTCATTGGCACCATCAAGTAAGGCACCTTTAAAATCTGTTGCTAATGTTCCCACTTTGCCTTCTACAGGAGTAAAAGAGTCTACTAAGGCTAAAGGATCGCCACTCAAGAAAGATAAGATCAAGCCCTCCACTAGTAGTACCAACAAGAAGAAAGTAGAAGCTCACCATATGAATGTTAGTTCAGATTTAAATAAAAAGAATCATGTTAAGACTAAAAGCTCTTCGCCTGTGCAGAAGCCTAAACCATTTGTGAATTCTGATTTGAAATGTTGGAACTGTAACGAATGTATGTTTTCCCAACGTCATGATGTGTGTCTTATTGATCATGTGAATGAAATGAATGCCATTAGGAATGATCTTGAATGGAAGCCAACTGGTAGAACTCGTGCCCAAGTTGGCTGGCAATAGCGTCCCACTGGTAGGACCTTTACATTAGATGGAAAAATGTGCCCTTTAACTAGGAATGCATCCATTGAGGTTAGGTCTGAGCGTCCTTTAGTTAGGCACACTAGCACTAAAGTATGGAAACAGCGCCCTTTAATTAGGTCAGCCCCCACTATAGTGCCTATCAGTGAAGAAATACCTCAGGATTTAAGCCAACTAGAATCTACACCACCAACTAGGAAGAAGGTTAGGAAATCTAAGAAACCTAGAGTTAGCAAATCTAAGATTATTAAATCTGTACATGCTAATAACAAGGAACATTCAGATTCCGATACCTCTACATTGTCCTCGTCTGGTGATATTTTCAGGTGGTCCAAATCATCATCTGGTATTTGGACTCCGGTTGTTCAAAGCATATGACCGGAGATCGCTCGATGCTCTGAAATTTCGTCAGCAAGTTTCTTGGAACGGTTAAATTCGGTAATGATCATATTGCAAAGATAATGGGTTATGGTGAATATCAGATTGGAAACGTTACGATTTCAAGGGTATACTATGTAGAAGGTCTTGGTAATAATTTATTTTCGATAGGACAGCTTTGTGATTCCAACCTAGAGGTTGATTTTCGACAACATACTTGTTTCATCCGCAACTTGGAAGGAAAAGATTTGTTGAAGGGGTCTCGTGGTGCAAATCTTTATACTTTGTCCTTACAAGACATGATGGCCGCCTCTCCAGTATGTCTTCTCTCCAAAGCATCTAAGACCAAGTCATGGTTATGGCATCGCAGATTATCTCATCTCAACTTTGATGCTATTAATCATCTGGCTAAAAACGAATTAGTTCGTGGTCTTCCAAAGCTCAAATTTCACAAGGACCATTTATGTTCTGCGTGTTCAAGGGGGAAAAGTACCAAGAAATCATACAAGCCCATAGCTGAAGACACCAATCAAGAAAAACTTCATCTTTTGCATATGGATCTTTGTGGGCCAATGAGAACTGAAAGTGTGAGCGGTAAGAAATTCATTCTTGTTATTGTGGATGATTTCTCCAGGTTTACATGGGTTAGATTTCTACGTACAAAGGATGAAGCACCGAAGGCTATCATCACTTTTCTGAAATTCATTCAGGTACGTTTAAATACTACTGTCCGCCGTATTCGTACAGATAATGGAACAGAGTTCGTCAACCAGACTCTTCGTGATTACTATGAAGAAGTTGGTATCTCACATGAAACATCCGCTGTACGCACTCCACAACAAAACGGTGTCGTTGAAAGACGGAATCGTACGCTTATGGAAGCTGCTAGGACTATGCTGATTTATGCGAACGCTCCATTGTTCTTGTGGGCAGAAGCTATATCTACTGCATGTTTCACTCAAAACCGCTCTATCATTCGGAAACGCCATGGAAAAACACCTTACGAGCTTCTACATGATCGTAAACCCGATGTTTCATTCTTTCATGTGTTTGGTGCTCTTTGTTATCCAAACATTAATAGTGAGAACTTGGGCAAGCTTCAACCGAAAGCCGATATAGGTATTTTCATTGGTTACTCACCCTCCAAGAAAGCATACCGAATTTACAACTGTCGTCTTGGTAAGATTGTAGAAACTATGGACGCAGATTTCGATGAGCTGACAGCGATGGCTTCTGAGCAACGCAGCTTTGAACCCGTGCTTCATGAGATGGGAACCGGTGCTATTAGTTCCGAATTAGTTCCCAATAATCCTACTTCTACATCATTTTTACCACCTACAAGGCCTGAGTGGGATAAACTGTTTCAACCGTTGTTTGATGAATTCTTTGATCCCCCAAATGATGAAGTTCCAGCACCTATAGTGATAGCTCCAATCCCTGAAGTTGTTGCTCAAGCAAATGAAACTTTATCTAATGCATCTTCAATTAACATTGAACCGGATGCACCTTTACCAAGTGATTCTCAAACTACACCTGAATCGTCACCCTTACTTGTGCCTAATGATGTTGAAGAGGACTCTATTGATCATGATTTGGAATATGCTCACCTACAAGAGCTTCCTTTCTTTGGTGTACCGATACCTGAAAAACCCTTCAGCCGCGTCTACCTCAGAAGAAGCTCCTTCTATTGTTCACTCCAGACCACCACGGATTGAAAAACATAGCACCAAATGGACAAAAGATCACCCAATTAGGAATGTCATTGGTAATCTTGATCGACCAGTCTCTACACGCCATCAATTACAAGAGAGTGCACTCTATTGCTACTTTGATGCATTTCTCTCCGAAGTTGAACCTAAAAATTGGCAACAGGCTATGACTCAATCATCTTGGATTGAATCCATGCAGGAGGAACTAAATGAATTCCAAAGACTTGAAGTATGGGAATTAGTTCCTCTCCCTGACAAGGTTAACATCCTTACTTTGTTGTGGGTTTATAAGGTTAAACTCGATGAGATGGGTGCAGTCTTGAAGAATAAGGCTAGATTGGTTGCTAGAGGATATAAACAAGCCTTGGGTATAGACTTTGAAGAATCTTTTGCTCCTGTTGCAAGATTGGAGGCTATTAGACTATTCCTTGCGTATGATGCTCATATGAACATGATCGTCTATCAAATGGATGTGAAGACGGCATTTTTGAATTGTGAACTAAGGGAAGAAGTCTATGTTAGTCAGCCGGATGGGTTCGTTAGCACGGAGTTTCCTAATCATGTGTACAAGCTTAAGAAGGCTCTGATACCACCAGCTAACTCAAATATCTCTCAAAAGGTATTTGTTTTAATCACACGGAGATCAACACGTTATCTATTGGTTTATTCACTCCGAATAGACTGATATTGAAAAGGTGGCACTCCTCTCCAGCCATCGCTCACTAAATCAAAACGCACTATCGAGTCTAGCGCCACAAGATCATCAAAAGTCTCATTAGGACACTTTCCATTTATTCCTTGCTTTCTCACACACTGTGAAAAGTAAGAGATTTTTATGAGTCCTACGCAGTATTCTTTTAATATTGCCAGAACATCCGAGTAATACGCAAGTATTACAATGAAGATGGAAATCCTTCTTGAGCCAACATCAAACAAGCTCATGGTAGGTTACACATGCGGTTCTTTTAGAACCAATCTTGTGAAAAACTGGAAAGAAACAGTAGTTTAATTCTTAATTGAACTTAAACTCGTTCCAGGCCTCTACGCATTATCATATGATCTTGCCAGAACACTCAGAGTGACTCTTTATAGATCACAGTGACGAGTGGAAATCCTTCTAGTGTTAACATCAAACAGCACTTGGTAGGTGACGTGCAAGATTCTTTATGAATTAAGCTCGTGATAACTGGAAAGCAACGATGGTGAAAATCTTAACTGAAATTCACTTGTTCCAGGTTTCATGAATTGACGGCTTCAATCACAAGGATAATTTATCCAAGTGATTCACTCTTTGTGTTCGTTGTCAGCTTTGGACGGTCGAATAAAGAGAACGGGTTTACCCGTGAAATCCTGTCAGGAAGTTACTTAATTGAAACTATCCGTCACGGGTACGATATCTAATATCGTCCAACGGTCTTCACCGACCGGAGGTAAAATGCTACCGAATTAGAATAAAATGTCAAAGCCATTTTATTCGTGTCGTTGCTGTGTACCTGTTAAAGACGGTGGCGTTGATTTGTACCTGTTGAAGTCGGTGGCGTTGTTGAGTACCGGTTGAAGACGGTGGTGTTGCGGTGTACCTGTAGAAGTCGTTCCCACATGCTTATGTTTTTCTGCATCAAAGTTCAGCAAAATTCAAGAAAGTGCAAAATGAAGTCTTCCGCTGTACCAAACTCTGAAGCTTTCGAGAATTCAACAAAAATACATAAGTGTGTGGAACATGGAGTCACGAGGAGGCAAGTTTCACAAGAAGGAAAAGATCGCACGTGATTGGTCAAAAGAACAATGCTCTCAAGCCAAAGCCTAAAAGATCAAATCAAAATATTCACAACAAAAAGAAAGAAGAAAAGACTACGAGCTGAAGAACGAAGACTTAGTATAGTATGCTAGGTTTAGAACTTTGTAACGTGGAGTGACCTCCCTTAGGGGGAGATTGTTAGAAATACGTTTTAACGTATATTAGAAGTATTGGTCACTCCACAGTAGTATTAATGTTGTAATAGCTCGTAGTTAATGTTACTTATTAAGTTAAGTAAGAAACCGACCCATGGGTTTGTCATGGGTCGGCCCAAGCCCAAATAATGTCCTTGGATATAAATACCCCTTTCCACCATGGAAAGGGGTTGGTTGTTGACATTCTATTTTCTCATTTGAATAAAGTACACATAGTTTCTCTCTCACTTTCTCTCTCTAGTTTCTCTCTCTAGAAATCTTCAACCCACTTCATAGATTCATAGGTTATCAAGATTCTACATCATGCTAAACGTAGAACATGAAAATGTTCTTTCAAAAACTCATATGTTTTTAATTGTGGCTTTTTCTTCCCATAAGATCAATGCATTCGGAATAAATCATAATTACAATAAGTAAGGTCGTACGATTTGAAAGGTTACTTAGCCTCTAGCACAAGATCATTTAAAAGTTGCTCGGGGTTGAATAGAGTTCATAGCCAAGGCATAACTTATTGAAGCGGGACGCGAAGATTGGCGATCATCCAAAAAGGCCCTAACAAGGCATGAGGAGATCTATTTTTGCTAAAGATCCAAAGATGATGTGAAGTATCATTATTCCTAAATCAATATGAAGGATCAAGACACACGACGAAAAGCAATTACTCCCCTAAAGATCATGGAGAAAGTCTATCCAAAAAGACCCTAACAATGTATGAGGATAAATATATCCAAGTCCGAAAAGGAGGCGGATCGTTGTATATCAAAATCCAAAGTAATGATTGAAGAAAAATGATGAAGTCGTGGTCCAAATATGAAGAATCTCTCAAAAACGTCAAGTGAAGAAATTCCAAATATATGAAGAGAAGACCATAATTTCAAGAACGTCTTCCCAAGATTTGAAGTATGAAGTACATGCCAAATATCGGTCCGAGAAAGGTCTCAAATTGTGAAACGAGTTATGCCAAGATATGAACTTAAGGAGATACACGAGAAGCTGTTTTAAAAGATTTTGTCCTTCGGCTAATTATTGATCAAATCGTGCTACTTTGCTTTTGGACTAATAACTACTCAAATAAGTCAATATGAATCACTTGTGATCCATGACAAATAGATAAAAAATGCTAGTATCCCATTTCCTTTTATAATAACTAGGGTTGCGGGGAGAAAAAGTATTACACAATTTGGACGTATGAGTAGTGTTAGCATTGTGACTTGTACCAACAATGATCTCGTTTTTGCACTTAGCATGGAATGTATGACAATCAAGGATGACGAAGTTTACTCTAAGGGACATTTACTTGTTTCTATTCTTACACCTAAAAGTCACTTTTTGTGATGAAAATCATATGTTATGTCTTTACACATCTTCATAGTATGTTGCAAGTCTTTTACTTTTCAATAAAGGTTAATAAAATTGAACTTTGGTGATGCTTAGATACTTTATTCTAGCATTGCGTGAGGGCACGGCAATGGCTTAGTATGGGGGAGTGATGAGATGGCATTTATACATGATCTCATCGTTCTTTTCGGGCTTTAAATGCATAAAAATGTCATAATATACCATATATATGCTTGTGTTTGTTTACTTGTGTATTTTAGGTATGGATGTCGTGAAAAAGACAAAAGATCACAAGATACAAGGAAAAACGGACACGAGAAACGAAGCCGTACAATGAACCGGGCCCCAATCATGGAATATTCAACAAATACCCTTGAAGACTTGAAGACAAACAAGATTGATCCTCATTTATTGAAGAAATGACACTTAAAACCCTTTTCTATTCATAATTACAAGTTTGGTCCCTTAAGTCCGTCAAAATTACACAAAAGGTCCTTCAACTTTGAAGAAATGGCAAGATTAGTCCCTCAACAATTTCAAATTGTCAATTATGGTCCCTCATCAAGCCAAAGATACGTTGAAGACCTTTGAAGATCAAGAATGTCCAAAATCAGTCCTTCAAATATGCAAAAGTGGCAAAAATAACCCTTATAAACCCTTTTGGAAAGTTATGTGCCAAAATTGCCAAATGATGAAAGTTAATAACAAAAGAAATCAAGTTTCTATGGCTGAAAACACGTTTTACCAAAAATCCCAAAACACAAGGGCCATTTGTTTGCACTGAAACATTCAAACTCCCAAATTGCGCCAAACAACTTCCATTCCCCCAATTTCGGATCAAACGTGTTACTATTCACTTTTACCAACCCAGATTTTACCCCACTTAAAACAAAGGGTTGATTGCAATTACCCTGGCACTTGTGTGATTCACATGTGCAGAAACAAATCCTACACACAAAACCCTCACTCCCACTACTCCATGGACCCCACACTCAACCTCCTTAACCAATGAAAATGCAACTTAGCCTCCAAGTAAAATGACGTGGCCAAATCAACAGCCTAGACTCTTTGCTTCATATCAAAGCTGAAATGAACGTCCAAGATGCATTTGAACAGCTCATTCCATCAAAACGTCTAGAAGGACCAAGGGCATTTTAGAGAATTTAGTGCTAGGGTTTGTCAATAGTGTTTAGCCAGGCATTTGCCTATAAAAGGAGACCTCAACATGTGAGAGTCCCTTTGTTCCAGATTTTAGCTTTTAAATCTTTGTAATTCCTTTTTATGAAATAAAGTTTGAATTTCTAAAAATTTTGAATTTTAATCTGTTATTTATAAATGTTTGGTGTTACATAAGCTAAAATCTGAGTTCCATAATCTTGTTTGAAGGTTTTTGAGGCAAGGTTTTAAGTGATAAAGCTTTTGCATCAAAAATCAGAAAGTTGGAATTATTTTGATCTCACTTTGTGGTTTGTTCTTCTTAGTAGCTTGGAAGCTGGTACTTGTTCTACTAGTACCTCAGCTCAAACAATCCAAGGCCTGGATGTAGGTCTTGGAGGTTTGCATCTTCTTCCCTTTTCATTTTCTCTTTAAGTTTCTGATTATTTGTGATTTTTGTGGATTTGTGCTTGAATCTGTGATATTATTGTTGAATCTGGTTTATTTGTGTTGTCTTGATGTTATTGAAGTGTTATTGATCTGATTTGTGGGTAAAATCTGCATAAGCCTTTGAAAAATTGTGAAAACAAGTTTTAAAAGGGTGTTTGGGTTTACTGCATAAGTTGGGATTGTGGCTTGTTAAGTTGTGGTTTGTTGTTTGTAAGTGTTAGTATCTGTTATTTGAGTGCATTTGTTCATCTGTTTGCAGGTTTGAAGGTTTGAAACACATAGATTCATAAAATAGGGTATAAAATCTTGAATACTTTGTAAAATTGGCTAGGATTTTGAGGACACCTAGATCTAAGCTTAGGCTAGGGCTAACAAGTGCTAAACCTTAGTTAATCACACCAGGGAAGAAGGATTTGAGGCCTGAAATTGGATCAAGTGTCAAATAGATCAGCAAACTTGTTTCTGCATATGTTCATTGTTCATCAGTAACTGTTTGTGCCTAGATCTTGTTGTTTGCTTTGATTCAGTGTTTGATTCTTGTTGCTTTTTATTCATAGTTTACATAGCCTGTGTATGCATCCTGTTAAGTTTGGTTGGCTTATTCTTGCTAAATCTACTTATTAGGTGCTTAACTGCTCATTTCCATGTCTGTGTGGTATCTGGTGACTGTTTGATTGATTGTGGCTTATTGTGTGAATCAAATTGTGATTTTCTTGTTGCTATTGACTCCTTGTGATTCACTGATCACAAGGGTGCCTTTGTTTCCAATTGAATCCAACCAGAACTCTCAAATAAGCTTGGTCAAATAGTCAAAGCAGTGGGAACTCCTTTCCCCTGCTAGTTGCCACTGCTAGTGTAAAACTGGTGTCACCTTATCAATAAGCTATAATAGCTTATTCTAACCAGCAACAACTTGGATTTTGTAATAGGTGCTCATTATTTGACCCATTTGTTCATACTGGAGCATTTGGTGGGTTGACTTTAGGGTTTGACTAGAAAACCAACTTCATTGACTTTTTCATAAGTTCATAAGTGCTTATTCTGGCTTATTGGTTGTGCTTATTAGATTTTTGTTGATTGATTTGGCTTATTGAGTCCATTTGTGATCTTTTGCAAGTTGAATCAAGTCCTGAGGTGCCTTATTTCTCTAAAACGACTATTTTGTCTTTTAGTGAAATAATACTTTGCTTATTTCTGGCTTATTGAGTGTGCTTTTTCAAAATTTCTTTTTACAGATCTCATAAGCATCCCAAAAGAAGGTTGTGTGTCAAATTAGAGCTTATGGCATTGGCTTATTGCTTAATGGGCTGAAAAACCCAATAAGAATAAGCTGTGTGTTTAATAAGTTGTGATAAGCTCATATTCAGCTTTTGGGCCTTTAGAGTTTTGTTCTTAGAATTAAATTTTGAGTCAGATAGGGCTTTTCCAAGTCAATTAGGCCAAGTTTGACTTTTTGGGCCCAAAAGCCCAATTGTGTTGACTGTTTTTGGTTTTGGCCCATTTGAGGGCCCAATAGGGGTATTCTGGTCATTTCACTTTGATTTTCTGTTTATTTAGGTTAAAATAAGCTAGTTTGCAAGTTTTTAGAATTTTTTATAAATTTTGGATTTTTAATATTATTTTAATATTATTTTTTATTATTTTTCAAATTTCACATTTTCCATTTTTTTATATTTTCTTAGGTTTAATACATTAAAATAGGAATTTAGCAACTTTTAGAATAATTTTATCTCTTTTAGATTAATTTTTATAATTATTTTAAGTTTTAATAGTTTTTAAATCATTTTAAATAGTTTTTATTAGTTTAAAAATTTCTAAAAATAGTTTTTAATCTTTTTAGGTCATTTTTGAGGTTTACCAATTGAAAAATCTTTATTTGGGCTTTTTGATAATTTATTTTATTTTTAGGGCTTTAATTAGCATTTAAAAATTGAATATTTAATTATTTAAAAGGTTTGAAAAAGTTTTGATCACTGGTAAACTCTTAGTTTATTTATTTTGATTTTTGGTGAATTTTTGGTATTTTTTAGAATTAATTTTTATTTTTGTGGTTTTTAAGGTTTTACGTTTTAACTTTCTAGTAGTAATTTTTATGTCTTCGTCATTTTCTTTTCTCATTCCCTTCTAAACCAATCATTAATCACTAACATTTAACAAGTTTTTCACACACATATACCTCCTTGGGAAACGAACTTGGAAGTCATAAGGGTCATTAGTGCTTGATTTTCCTAAATCATCACTCGATACTTACCGCTCATTTACCCTCCTTTGTTTTCCTAAACAAGAGGTGTAATTTACCACAATCAGTTACCATCCCCTCAGACACGGAAAGAGGTGCAATCATTAAATGGGAAGTTGGCCGGGCTAAACAAGTTCTTGTAGTCCGCGGAGAAGTCACTCCCCCTATTCAAAACACTCAAGAAGTGCATCAAGAAGGGAGATTTCCGGTGGACAAAGGAAGCGGAGAAAGCTTTTGGTTAGCTCAAGCAACACCTCGCATCTCTTCCCATGCTAGTGGCCCCTCGACCTAAGGAGGAGCTCATCATGTATCTGTCAGCCACACATGGAGCAATAAGTGCAGTACTTATGACGGATAGGGACACAATCCAACTCCGGTCTACTTTATAAGTAGAACACTACAAGGGCCGGAGTTGAATTATTCTTCCATGGAGAAATTGGTTTTGGCATTAGTGTTTGCTACAAAACGGTTACGCCAGTATTTTCAGGCGCACCCAATTGTGGTTATTACTGATCAACCAATAAAACAAGTCATCTCCAGGCCAGATATGGCCGGCAGGCTACAGAAATGGAGTATTCTATTGGGAGAGCATAACATCTCTTATAGACCAAGGACGGCTGTTAAGAGCCAATTCTTGGCAGATTTCTTGATAGAGAAGCCGGACGAGGAGGGACCGGTCGTACAACGAGAGGAAACTCCAGCAGAACCATGGGTATTATTTACGGACGGATCTTCGTGTACGGATGGATCAGGAGCTGGTCTCATCCTTACGAATCCGAAGGAATGGAGTTTACATACGCCCTGCGCTTTGAGTTCACAGCCACCAATAATGAGGCAGAATATGAAGCGTTGATTGCGGGTTTAAAAATCGCCACTAGAATGGGAGTCCACAACCTTGAGGCCTACGTGGACTCACGGCTTGTTGCGAACCACATTCTAGGGGGTTACGTAGCCAAGGAGGATAACATGTTTCGATACTTGGAGAAAGTCAAGTCACTCATCGCTGCTTTCAGCAAGTTTTCTATCAAGCAGGTACCAAGAGGTGAAAACAAAAAGGCGGACGCTCTTAGCAAGATCGCGTCTACAAGTTTCGCCCACTTATCCAAGCAATTCTTGGTAGAAATAATAAAGGAAAAGTCTATAACGGAAGGGGAAGTCGCAGCTATAGTTGAGGAAGACAGACTTACATGGATGACCCCGATCATAAACTATTTGACTAATGAAACCCTTCCGGACGAGGAAAAGGCGGCACGGCGTATAAAAAGGAAGTCACAGCACTTCGAGCTTCGAGAAGGTATTCTTTACAAGCGCTCTTTCTTACAACCGTGGTTGCGGTGTGTTGGGCCACGCGAAGCTACTTATGTGATCAGTGAGATACATGAAGGGTTATGCAGCATGCACACGGGCCCCCAATCTGTAGTAGCTCGAGCTCTACGCAAGGATATTATTGGCCTACTATGCATAGGGATGCACATGACATGATTCACAAATGCAGTGATTGCTAAGTGCACAGACCAGTACCACGACATCCGCAGCAGGAACTGACACCCATTACATCCCCATGGCCATTCTATAAGTGGGGGATTGACATTGCAGGAACTTTCCCCGTAGCTGCAGGGGTAGTTAGGTTCTTAATTGTCACAATGGACTACTTTACACGTTGGATAGAGGCTAAGAAAGTTAAATCCATCACAGGCAAACAAGTTAAAAAGTTTGTTTGGGAGAACATCGTGTGCCGTTTTGGCTTACCAGAAGAAATCATCTCGGACAACGGGAAGCAGTTCGCGGATAATCTATTCAAGGACTGGTGCGTAGCATTGAATATCACGTGGCGCTTCGCATTTGTTAAACATCCACAAACAAATGGTCTTGTGGAACGAGCAAATAGAAGCTTGGGTGAAGGCATCAAGGCACGCTTGGATGAACTAAGTGCCAAATGGGTAGACAAACTGCCACATGTTCTATGGGCACATAGGACTATGATTAAAACAGCCAATGGGGACACTCCATTTGCACTGGCCTACGGCACTAAAGCTGTTATACCAGTAGAAATCAGAATGCCGACCATCCGTACAACGGAGGTTAATGTCGTCACAAACGACGAGCAACTCTGGATCAATCTGGACTTGTTGGAGGAAAAGAGAGAAATAGCGGCTATCAATGAGGCCAAGTCCAAGGCACGGATGAAGGCTTATTATGATGCCAAGGTTAAAGGTGTTTGTTTTCGACCGGGATATTTTGTTTATCATGCCAACGAGGCAAGTCGAGGGAAGAATACAGGAAAGCTAGGCCCTAAGTGGGAAGGACCGTATGAGGTCACGGAAACCTTAGTACGGGGCGCGTACAAGTTGCGTGACATGGATGACCACGACCTGGATCGCACATGGTATATCTACAATCTTAAAAGGTGTTATATTTGAAAAGATACGGCTTCCGCATGGAGACTTAGCTATATCTGGCTTCCATGAAGATCCATGTGTTCTCTTTGTTTTGTTTTTTATGCTTTCTAGGTTCCCTTTGTTTTTAGGATTTCCCATTCTTGTCAAAACAAAAAAACGTAAACGTTCTAATAAAATGTCGTGGTGCCTAGCTAGCTTCACGGCTCGTTCTTGTGCAAATTATTGTCTTATTTTGTTTTTAGATTCTATGAACAAATTATTGTCGTATAGATTTAGTTGTTATTACTATAATGTGATATCTCTTATTCATATGCATTCATTCAATATCGTACATGTACTATGCGCCTCCAGGCGGGGTAAGAGGATTAAGTGAACCTAAAAATTCAACTTGTCGCATAAGAGGGATGCAACCCCAGTGACGCGGATCATGTATCCTTACTAGACACCTTACTCACAAGACGTTGTGATAAGTTTCCATATGTCGTGCTCACGTAGTGCTTTACATGGTAAAGACGCACGTCTAGTAAAATATAGACTTGGTTTTATTCTAGGTAAGACGTGACACGTCATGCGACACGGATAGATGATATCTAAAAAGAATATAAGCGAGTTTCCAATTATCAAAATTGCCGTGACCACCATGGACTTATAAATATTATTCTAAATGTTTACAATAATGTTACAAAAGGATAAAATGCCGTGGACATCCACGGACGAATATTTAGGTTATAGATCAAATTATTCAGGAGTTATAACAAATTTTGGAGCACCCTACATTGGGGGGAGAAACCTACCTATCTCCCATTGATCCTCAGCTAGGCGGAGCAATACCTCACCACGTTCCTTCCGTTCTAGAGCTTGATCCGCATTTATCTCCAACACCTCACTTAATGACTGTTCGCCAACTATGATCCTGGTAACATCTTCATAAATAGGAAGAGTGAGTTGGCTGGGGGAGGGAGTAAAGGGATTCCGGGAATGTCCATCGTCCTGAGAAAAGGCACCAAGACTTAGTTTCTCCATAGTCTCCTTATTAGATGCATCTTTTGTGGCTTCCAGCTCGGCCAAGAAGGGGTAGTTGAGATCTCGCATAGCGGCCATAGAGGCAGTCATCTTTTCAGCGGCTCTAGTGTTGAAGAAGGCATGCTTTGTGAAGTTTTGTTTCTTCCTTATTAGCTCTGCGGCCATGATCATCCCCTCATGATGGCCGTGATTGATGCCATCTGACACGAGGTCTGCAAACTGTTGAACGAATTGTGGGGCCTCCAACACCTTCGTGACGGCCAAGCGCGTCCCATGACCCACCATCCACCTGTGGCCGGCAATGGCTGCTAGTAGTTGGGGGTACAACACATCGTCACGCTCGGAGGTAAGGGCATTCACTAGTATGTTTTTTGGGTGGACGACTCCTTCAATTGTTCCGCCATGACCTTCTCATGAGCAAGCTCCTCTTTCAGTTTCTCCTCACCCTGGATCAATGTATGTGCGTCTTCAAGATTTTTTGTGAGAATGGACACTTGGTCAGAGGAGGACTTAGCCGAAGCTTCTGCCTCGGTCACCTGTATGTGATACGTCAAGTATTAGAATGCAGAATAGTGTGACGTATTCGTGATGCGGTGCGGATACATACCTTAGTTTTTACATCCTCAAGTTCAGTCTTAAGCTCGGCTACACGTTGGTCATGAGCGTTGGCATGTGCTGCTTGTTCTTTAATAGTAGCCTCGGCATTAGCAAGCTGGGACTGGAGGGCGGCAATCTGGGCCTCATTGTTTTTAATCATCTTCTCTCTTCGACCAACTTTTCTCTTCAAGGAATCAACATGCTCTAACGCAGCCTCAAATCTTACCCGCATGGAAGTACCCATGGACATTTGGTGAACCAAGGCACCATTGTATTCATCCACCAGATCCACATGGTTTAGTGCATTTACATCCCTTACAAGACCAGGAGGGATGCAGTTATTGAGATAATCACGGCATTCTTCGGCCTGTCTCATCCATGAAGCGGTGGTTATCTTCTAGTCGGGGTTGAACTGTGTATGAGGGCCGGACACCGGGACCTCTTGGGAAGCTGTGGGGGTACCTTCCTCAAAGGCGGGGCCAGATCTGGTCGCGGTCGTGTGTAGGGTAGGTTCCTTCTCCTTCTCCTTCTCTTTCCCCTTCCCCTTCCGTGCATCTTGGGGAGGTGCGGCACCAGCTTGTTCATCCCTGCAAACAACAATTGGAATAAGTATTAAATATTGTTTGTGGAAGTCCGTACCTTTTACTTAGATAATGGATATTTTGACCAAACGAATGCGGTAGACTTACATATTTGTTCTTTCTAGTTCTGATGTAGTGGGGGGAACTTGAGTGACTGGCTCGGCATTTGTTAACGGCACGACCGGATCCACGGGTGCAGCCCGCGCCGTCTCAGAGGCTTGGGTGGTGCTCTCAACAGATTGATAGCGGGGGTGATCCTCGTGCAGTCTCTTCACAGGGGCATTGTGTTCCCCGACCTTAGCATGAGCAACTCTTCTTACCCGCTTGTTCTTCCTACGGGTACGCTTGGGGGCGGGCTGGGCTTCCCCTTCTTCTTCCTCCTCCTCTACTTGTTACACTTCCTCCTCGTTATCGCCCAACATTTGGCGAAGACTGGAGGTGGTCCTCTCAATGTTGTCACCTTTCGCTTCCCCGTGTACGGGGATAGCGGTATTAGGCGGAGAGGAGGGCCCGGCTTCATCCTCCAGCATCAGGTTGTCACCATCTTCATTGTCAAAATCCACGGGGGTCATCAGGAGTGTTGTGTATCCTTCGTCCGATTGGGGGTCTGGTACGGCTGCTAGGGCGATTGTCACGTCTCGGGTATGCTCGAGGAGGGGTAGCTCATTCTCACGTCTAGGACGGGCTCCCTCTGGTATAAGTTTTGGATCACCCTGACAAAGGATTCCAAATAAGTTCATTTCTGCCAAAACAAACAAAGTATGTTAGTTATAGCCAATAGGTGTATGTACGTCTTTGATGTGCGGATGCTATACCTACCTTCACCATGCCTCCTCCAAAACACAGGATATCTGTTGGATGAGCCGAAGTAATTGCGGCTAATCCCTAGCAAATAAAGGAATGATTCGGGTAGATTCATATGGAAGCCTGTCCTATTCCTATCTATTTCTTGGGAATGTTGGGGATTATATGTACCGACGCGTGGAGGAGGGTCAGGAGATAATCTATGTTTAAAAACGAAATCGGCCGGCCACACTATTAAGTCGATGAAAAAGTAATGGTCGTACCAATTTTTTAGTGAATCTATGGCCTTATTATGGGCTGTGGGGATGTTTGGGATCGTTTCTTAAAGGAGAGCCAACCATTTACTAAACTAGGGGTATAAAATAGCCTGAATAACTCTACGGTAGGAGGGATTCTTCTTGCGCGACAAAGGATTTCAAACTGGCTAATCTTACATGCGCCTATACAGTGTAGTTGGGTGATATGTACGTCATAATATCCTAAGAGATCTACGAGGAAACGAGTGAAAGGAATGCGGTAGTTGGCCGCATCGAACAAACGAGTGTATAGGCCAATATTTCCCTGGGGCGCCTCAGTTATGAGGTCCCCTGCACCAGGTAGAGACGGGTGTAGGTTGCTAGGAATGAAAAAAACAGTGCAGAAGTGCTCCAATTTTTCCTGAGTCATTATGTTGAGCACGGATCCAATAGAAGGGTTGTTTCTTTGAGCCATTACTAAAATAAAAAAGATAAGGGCGTGGTATTCTAACCTGCGTAGGAAGGGATCCATGCGTAAGAAGGTGGGGATAAGGAGGAAAGCCTTAATGACAGATATAAAGGAAAAGACTGTGTGTTACACACAACCGTGGGGGCGACTTATTTATAGGGTTTCCTCGGAAGTCATGGTTTGTTGGATACATGACACGTGTTTGCCACTATCGTAAATCGTATGGTTGGGACGTAAGTGGCAAGTGAACAGTCAGGTGGGACCCACGGGTCACTTCTGACTCAGTAGTTTATGCCGCTCGAGGTTCTGACTGTTTGCACTTTGTCAGTCAATTGGCAGGTGAACATTCAATTGTGTCGGGATATGCGGTCTTACGTAAGATCAAATTCAATGCTACATTTAATTTCTCTCGGTCGTCACGTGCGGCTGAGGTATCATTGGAATAAAATCCTAATAAGGTTGCCACGTACGGCCGAAACAAATTTTTTAAAATTTGTCATTCCCTAAAAGATCTTTATTGGTACGTCCGGGGAGCATCTTGTTAGTCTAGATATTATACCTACGGTTGTAACAACTAGACTGGGGGGACATGATGACGTATAGTCCCCAGCCGGGTCATAAACCCGGCCCACGGGTACTACCCGCATCCGGCCCATTACTGGTGGGTGGGATTCATGTCATTTAAGCTTATGGGCTTAGATGAACAGTAACCTCACACACGTGTGTGGCCCATGGCCCGGCATGGCCGGTACAGGGTTAGACAAAATCATACTCTTACTATGATTAGGATTTACCCTAAAGGAGAGGATATTCACTCACCGTAATTAGAAGATAACAATCAATCTAATTCTGGTACTTATCCTTTCCTTGGGGCCGAAGCATCAGTGACAGCCCATTAGGGTTTCACTGCCTATATAAGGAACCCCCAAGGGTTCCACAAATGTATTACATTCTACACACTCACATCTCATATGTTAGCCTCAAAATATTAAGTCAAACAAGAATGTTCGGTCATAGGTTTCTATTGTAACATTAATTAGAACGTAGTAATAAGTAGTTTATTAGTCGTGGTTCACGGGCTTGGATTTAATCTAATTAAAGTCCAAACATCAAGCCCGGCCCAATATATAGTCCATTAAAGCCCGCATGTGGGTGGACTATATATACTACCCTCCTAGCATGTTAGGAGGGTGGGATGATCATTTGTACTCTAATCTTTCTTAATCTAATATTCTACAAGTTAATCCTCTCCTTCTCTCTACTTTCTCTCACTACTTTCTCTCTCTAAAACTCATATCTTTTCCATCTCATATCTTAATCTATCATATTATTAGGGACAACAATTGGTATCAATCGCCATGGGGTAGATTTGTGTTTCGATTGTGGTTATCAACTTTTTGATTTCGTGTGATTTTTCATCTTAAAATCATCTCGTATTAAAAAGTTTTGTTTTTTATTGCTCAAAATCTTCATACAAATTGCCTACAAAGTAGTGGTAGGAATTTGTGTTTATCATTGCTCTTTATGTTTTATAAAAAGTTGCTAAATTTGGTTTCATTTTCGGAAACGTTTGGCTAAAATCACGTTTTGAAAAGTTTTGGTTTGGGTATTATTATCCGGAATATTAGGGCTTTATTATTTCGGATTGTGAGTTGTTAGTGAACATTCCGGATAAGAAAGATTGTCTAGGTATCCGGAATATCAGGGTTTATTGATTCCGGATAAGAGAGTGGTTTTTTAAGTTTTTTAGGATAAGCAACCGATAATTTATTCCGGATAAGCACGTTTTCAGGATTCGGGATAAGCAAGTCAGGAAGATTCCGGATAAGCTAGTGTTGCAGTGTATTCCGGATAAGAAGGTAGCTAGTTATTCCGGATTATAGGTTTGGCAGCATATTCCGGATACGAAGTTTTAACAGATTATTCCGGATAAGAGGTGAGTAAGTATTCCGGATAAGAAGTTTGACAAACATTCCGGATAAGCTTGAGTCGTTGAATTCCGGATAAGAGGTGCAAAATTATTCTGGATAAGCTGAATTAGTCGTATTCCGGATAAGGGCTAAAGATTTTTCCGGATAAACCACGGAAGACTTATTCCGGATAAGGAGCATAACAATTATTCCGGATAAACGTTTATTCCGGATAAGCCAAAGGAGATTTATTCCGGAAAAAGAAGGAGAAACATTCCGGATAAATAGTTTTTCCGGATACGGTCGTTTTGTATTATTCCGGATAAGTCGAAGAACAAATTATTTCGGATAAGAAGCACTACAAATATTCTGGATAAGCATCATTTTTGTGATTCCGGATAACTCATCTCAAAACATTCTGGATTAGAGCAAAGTGAATCATTCCGGATAAACTACGCTTTGAATTATTCCGGATAAGGTATCATTGAAATATTCCGGATAAGTGAAAGATATTATTCCGGATAAGTGCATTGTCATATTCCGGATAAGTACTTGTTTTTCCGGATAAAGTTTTTTCACAATTTCTTCAAGTTTCAACCACAATCTTTTCAGAATTTCATCTACTTAAGATCCTATTTACTTCACGTCAACTTTGAGATGGATTCTACTCAAGAATATCGTGTCACTAACAACAATATCATGGTGGCGGGTAATAAAGAGATACCACCAATGCTTGTGTCTGGTAGGTATGCTCAATGGCAATAACGTTTCATACGATATCTTGATACAAGACCCAATGGTGATGCCTTGAGGAAATGTATTACTCATGGACCATATGTATTCAAGAAAATCTCAATTCCTCCAAGAGCTGCCATAGATACTACTGATCCAATACCTACAAGTGAACGTGATGAAACAAGAGCCGATCTCATACCTGAAAATTGTGCTTGGCATGATGCGGAGAAGGAAGCCATCTATATGGTTCTAAGTGGGATTGGAGATGACATTTATTCCACGATTGATGCATGCCCTACAGCACATGAAATGTGGACTGCTATTGAACGCTTGCAACAAGGAGAACCACTCAACAAACAAGATGTCAAAACAAACTTGTTTTGGAATTTTGGCAAGTTTACTTCAAGGGATGGAGAATCAATTGACTCTTACTACTCCAGGTTTTATAAGATGATGAATGACATGACAAGAAATAATCTGCAAGTCTCCACTATGCAAATCAATGTCCAATTTCTTCAACAACTTCAACCCGAGTGGACACGGTTCGTCACTTTGGTGAAACAACAAGAAAAGTTAGACGAGGTCTCATATCATCGACTCTTTGACATCTTGAAGCAATTTCAGAATGAAGCAAATGAGATTCGAGTTGAACCTGTTGCCAAGACAGCTAATCCACTTGCTTTAGTGACTACAACTCAACATGTTCAAAGTCATAACTCTCGTGCTCCTAAGCCATATTCCACTACATCATCTTCACCACGATCTTCTACATCATCTAAGTCTTCATCATCCACAAGATCTCGAGGTAAAGTGCCAAGAGCACCATCACCACCATCTGATTCATCATCTGAAGAAGATAGTGATGAAGACTGTAAAACCCGCATGCTTTTACCATGAATAGTGCCCTTAAGATCGTACGTTCTAGATTAAAACTTACCTCATGTAGTATTGATCACATTCATGTGCTAATAATCAAGCAAGTGCATACGTGTATGACATGACAAGTATCGATTACGTACGAACTCATGATAAACAGTTAATAATATATCACGTGAACATAATTAAATCATGAACACCATTTAAAATACTAATTATAATAATTACGTAAATACTCAGAATATATTCACGAGCGTGGAGTTTACGATAAACGACACGTTAAAAGAAACAGAAACACGTTAAACACGAGCACGTTTAACCACGAACGAACACGAAACATCGGGACACGAGAAAGGTACGGGTACCCCATGTGGGGCCCCCATACCCACGGCACAAACCAAGAAATGGGCTTAGCCCATGGACTTTACAAGTTAAGGGGGGGTAAAAGTAAAAACATGTTTTCATTTTCATTTTCAAGAAATAAACATAAAAACCCTAAAAAGAGTTTTCTCCTCTCCTTTTTCTCCTCCTTGTGCCGCCACCTAAACACCACCACTAGAGGGTGTTTGTTTGATTTTGATCTTAAAAACAAGTGTTAGAATACGTGTTTGTTCATCCTTTTTCCAAGCTACATAGTGGTATACCTTTCTAACCCTTCTTTTTAATTCTTTTTAATTCTTTTAATCTTTGATTATTTTCATGAACATGTTATGATTTTTCTTATGAAAACAAGGTAATTAATCATTGATCTAACATGTTTTGGTATATATTAAAATCAAAGAATGGTTTATAAGGGTGTTTGTTTTTGGCCGCCTAGCAAACAAACCCGAGGGGGGGTTTGGTTTGCTATTGCCGCCACCACCAAGACCACAATTGGTCTTGGTTGGCTCATGTGGGACCCACGGCAGCAAGGGGACACGTGTGCCCCGGGTTTGGCCCGGGGTACGGTGTCGAATTCATACCCGATTCATGGTTCGTTGGTTAAAATCATGATCTATGTTACATGTAATTTTTATGAATCATGAACTTAGGATATAATTAATTAATAACATGAAATATTAATTAAATCATGACTTAGGTTATTTTAATTATTAGTTTATCATGACATTAATTTAACCTAAGTATTTTATGTTATAAGTTATAATTAATTAATTATTAAAACATGCCTATAATTAATTAATTTAGACATGACTTAGGTTATATTATTATTAATAATAATACACATTTTAACCTAAGTATTTTCATTTCATTTTAATTATACATGTTATACTTTAATTAAAATGCTTAACCTATAGTTTAATTAAAATACATGAAATAATAATTAAACTATACACTATATCGTATGACTTAAGAATAAGCTTATAACACTTAGACTTATATGTTAGCTTATGAAATCAGCTTAATTCTAATTATGGAAACTTCTATTTATAGAAACTTAATTAAATAAGGCAACTAATCTAATTATGGAAACCTTCTATATATGGAAATCAATCTATTTCAGGCAGCTAATCTAATTATGGAAACCTTCTATATATGGAAACTTATTTAATTAAGGCAGCTGATCTATTTTTGGAAACTTTCTATTTTTAGAAACTAATCTATTTTAAGCAGTAAATTCTATTTTTGGAAACTTTCTATTTTTGGAAACTTTCTATTTTTGGAAACTTTCTATTTTTGGAAACTTTCTATTTTTGGTAACTTTCTATTTTTGGAAACTTTCTATTTTTGGAAACTTTCTATTTTTGGAAACTTTCTATTTTTGGAAACCTGCTATTTTTGGAAAGTTACTTATTATTATACCGTAAGTATATTAATACATGAAACACCAGTTATACTTAATCAGATTAACCAGAATACAAGATAAACACAGTTTAAGGCTTTAAACAGTGAACCATGACCTAAAACATACCAAATCAGCTATAATAAGACACAAAACCCAGTACGTAATCAGTGAATCGATACTTATACACGTGTGTATTCATGTAGCGTTAGTGATCCAGAAGTAGGAGTCTTTCTTCCGTTCATTCACTGGACTTGAGGTACGGATTCCCGTCCTTTCAGTATGGACATTCCTTCCTTATTAGGATTTCCCCGTATGCAGCCAACTGTTTTCCCCAGCATTTGTTTTATTGTTTTGAACTGCTTATGTTAATTTAGCATAAACTATAGCCATATACAAGCATGACCAGTTTCACCTAGTTATGGAGGTACCATAACCATAGCATTGGAGGCACCGATGTTATGACTTCCCCACGGCGGAGTGATTGCTCGTGGCGTCCCTTTTCAGTTTGGCCATATTATTATATCAGTTGGGGCGTATGGGTGCATCCTAGTTACATGTTTTATTCAGTTTATCATGGTGAATGTGGTGTGTGCCTTGCACCCTTCACAAGGAGCTGATCCCTCCTACCCAAATCAATATATTGATTAGAGGCATCCCCTCTAATCAGCATGATGAGGTCACCCCTCCAAGTATTCATGCACGTGACCTTTTCATGACCTATATGGGCTATGGTATATATATGTTAAAACAGTTTTCACAGGTTAAACATAAGGCTTTTCAAACTATAAAACCAGTTTTCATGATACTTAACCAGTTTACTCAGTACTTAGTCTTCCGCTGTTATATGTTACATGCTTATCCTATATCATGCTTTATTGTACATCCGTACACTGAGCGTCTTGCTCAGCCGTTTTCCTTTTTATGTTCCCAAAACGGCAGGTACTCAGGGACGCTCGTAGATCTCAAACGTAGGTGCATATGGACTGGAAGCTTTACTGTCTTTCTTTACTTTATGCATTTCCTTTACTTTGATACAGTTGCTTTGGACATTGTTTCGTCCTTCCTTTTACAGTATTTATGTTTGTGTGTGATGAGCTTTACTTTGGGATACCGATGTTTGATTCCGGTATTTCCTTTTATGGTTGAATAATTCTTAGACATTGATCCTTGTATGCTTTGATGACACGCCATGATATGCGTAATATTCCATTTCCAAAATGGGGTGTTACAATTATGGTATCAGAGCCAAGGTTTCGACCTGTAGGCTCTGAAATATGACCTGTGATTAGTGGGTAGTCACTACGGTCTTCCTAGAACTGACAGTTTTTTTCATGCATTCATCATTTTTAAGCATACATATACATGTCATTGTTACAGGGTTTTTGACTAAGTAATGGTTGGTACAGGACTGGCCCTATTTAGTCGCATGTGTTTTATCGAAACTTTTAGATTTGGGACCGACCCATAGGCGTCCCCTCGATATGTCTTTTATTTTGAGTGAACTGACCGAAGGCGTTCACTCTCGAGCATCAAAAGTTTTCATAAAACTGCATCATGCATTCACACAAAGATTTTCTTGCATAAAATTTTTCTCGTGAAATTTTTGGCATAAATTTTTTTTTTATATTTTATGTTTGAACTGTTAATCATATGTTTTATGTTATACTGTCAGATGGTTCTCACACGCGAGCAAGAGCAGCTCAATGCTGCAATTCAGGCTGCCATGCAAGCCTTACTTCCTCAACTGAGGAATGACATTCGTGCTGAAGTCCAAGCTGCCAATAATCAGCAGCCGCAGAATCAGGCACCTCCTCCTCCTCCTCCCCCAGTGACTCTAGCGGTATGGTTGGAAAGATTTAACAAACTCCGTCCTAGAGCTTTTGAAAAGACTGATAGCCCCAGCGATGCTGAAAGCTGGCTGACTCACATTGAGAAAATCTTCAATGCTATGGGATGTGACCCCGCCTTCAAGGCAAGATTGGCGTGCTACAGGTTTGAAGGCGATGTACTCAACTGGTGGCTAGCTTTGACGCAGTCAGAAGGAGGTGATGAATGGGTCACTGGTTTGACATGGGCCCAATTCAAGGAGAGAGTGATGGAACAGTTCTTTCCTAAGGCAGAGCAGGACAAACTCAAGCGTGAATACCACGGGATACATCAGAGACAGGGCGAGAATAGCAACGAATTCATGCAGCGCTTTCTTCGCCTTGCTGGTTTTCTAGGAGCAGCGGCTGGTACTCCTGAGGAGCAGGCACACCATTTTAGGTGGGCACTTCGCACCTCGGTTGCGAACAATCTAGTATGTGCTACGTTCAATACGGTAGCACAAGTGGCTGACGCAGCAAGAAAGCTTGAGATGTTGCAGGAACGTGATGAGTTCGGGGAAGCAGAAAGACCCGACAAGAGGTAAAACATTTCATGTTCTAGCGTTAACCAGACCGCATCCTATCGTTATATGTTCTATAATCATCTCTTAAACTGTATCTTCCAGGCAGAAAACTGGGGACCGGTCTCAGCCGGCTACTCAGCAGCAGCCCAATCAGCCCAAAGGAAACGGTCACTCTAACGACCGTTCTGTTGTGGAAAGGCGCAGCGGTAATGACAATTACCGTAACAATGCGGGACAGTCCAACAACAGCAGGTCCTACTATTTACGCATCTTCTTATGATTTCATGTTATATTTCCCATGCTGACACTATGTTAATCTCTACCAGGAACCACGGTAACGGAAGGGACCAGAACCACAGGGGTTCTCAGCCCAACCGTTCAGCTAACACTGGTAAGCATCTTACGACGTTTACGTCTTATACTCGTGCATATACCTTATTCTTAACACGTTCTGTCATCAGCAGGCCCTCAGCAAGCAAGGACTCCTGCTGGAGGATTCACTCATCCTCTTTGCAGCACCTGCCATCGCAGACACCCTGGCCCATGTCGTCGTGACTCCGACGCGTGCTACAAGTGCGGCCTCCCTGGCCATCGTATGAGAGATTGCCGTAAGGGTGAAATGGAGGGTACTTCGGGTCATGCTGAGACTAAACCGCCTCCTACCACTGGGCGTGTCTACACGACATCGCGCGATCAGGCAAACAAATCTACAGGTACCATTACTGGAATTTTGTATATGTACGGCCAGGCTGCATGTGTTCTTTTCGACACGGGTGCCACTCATTCAGTTGTTTCCACTACTTATGCTAAGAACATCAGGACACTTCCCTCGCCACTAGAAAATAAGCTTACCATTTCCACGCCTCTGAGGGACTCTGTATTAATAACTCATGTATACAAGAGTCTTCCTCTAGAGTTTGACGATAAAATTCGTGCAGTAGATGCACTTCCTCTAGACATGATGGAGTTCGATATGATTCTCGGCATGGATTGGCTATCCAAGCACCATGCTACCATAGACTGCCACTCTTATCGAGTGATCTTCGGCGACATTAATGCACCAGAGTACATCCATAACGGGTTCATACCCGGACGGTCTGTACAAGTCATATCTACCTTGCAAGCACGTGCATTACTGTCACATGGCTGCGAAGGTTATCTCGCTACGGTTCATGACATGGATGCTGAATCCCCATCGATTCAGGATCAACCAGTAGTTTCAGAATTTCAAGACGTCTTCCCAGATGAACTTCCAGGCATACCACCTGCAAGAGAAGTGGAGTTCAACATCGACCTTGTTCCAGGAGCTGAGCCAATCTCTAAGGCTCCGTATCGTATGGCTCCCATAGAGCTAAAAGAACTGAAGGACCAATTGCAGGAACTTCTTGAACGAGGGTTCATTAGACCGAGCGCATCTCCATGGGGCGCACCGGTCTTGTTCGTTAAGAAGAAGGACGGCAGCATGCGACTTTGCATTGACTACCGTGAACTTAATAAGATTACCATCCGCAACAGATATCCACTGCCACGTATAGACGATCTGTTTGACCAACTTCAAGGAGCCAAACACTTCTCAAAGATCGATCTAAGGTCAGGCTACCATCAGCTAAGGGTTAAAGAGCAGGATATTGCCAAGACTGCTTTTCGTACCCGCTATGGCCATTATGAGTTTGTAGTCATGCCATTCGGCCTGACTAACGCTCCAGCAGTATTCATGGATCTGATGAACAGAATCTTCCATGAATTCCTTGATAAATTTGTCATTGTATTCATCGATGACATCTTGATATTCTCAAAGTCCACGGAGGAACACGAAGATCATCTCCGTACTGTACTACAGATTCTTCGTCAGAAGCAGCTGTATGCGAAATTCTCCAAGTGTGAGTTCTGGTTAAACAAGGTGGCATTCTTAGGTCACATTGTATCAGCAGAAGGGATCACTATGGACCCAGCGAAGTTTGAGGCTATCACTAAATGGCCAAGACCAACATCAGCGACAGAAGTCCGCAGTTTCTTAGGCTTAGCTGGATATTATCGAAGATTCGTGGAGAACTTTTCTCGGCTGGCATTGCCTCTCACCAAACTGATGCGAAAAGGAGAGAAATTCGTCTGGACGGAAGATCGAGAGAAGAGCTTCGAAGACCTAAAGCAGAAGCTAGTATCTGCACCTATTCTTACTCTCCCATCTGGTACAGGTGGATTTCAGATCTATAGCGATGCATCGGGGAAGGGACTGGGCTGTGTTCTCATGCAACATGGGAAAGTGATCGCGTATGCTTCACGGCAGCTTAAGCCCTATGAAGAAAACTACCCTACACATGACCTGGAACTTGCTGCAGTGGTGTTCGCATTGAAGATATGGAGGCATTACTTATACGGAGAATCATGCGACATTTTCACGGATCACAAGAGCTTGAAGTATATCTTCACACAGCGAGAATTGAACATGAGACAAAGGAGATGGTTGGAACTGTTGAAGGATTATGATATTAACCTACAGTATCATCCCGGGAAAGCTAATGTAGTAGCAGATGCACTCAGCAGAAAGTCCGGAATGATAAACGGCATTGAGATCAAGGAACAAAACATAAGAGACTTGGAGCGGCTAGACATCGAAATCATGGTACGTGGGCAGCACGGATACTGGGCGAATCTTAGTGTAGAACCTGAGTTACTCACTAGGATCAAGGAAGCGCAGAAGGATGATGGAGAGATTTGGGCGATAATTCAGAATTTGGAGAAGCAGACAGAATTCAGAATGGACGCAGACGGTATCATTTGGCAGGGCACGAGACTTTGTGTTCCTGACAATCCAGAACTCCGGGAAGCATTGTTAGCTGAAGCTCACAGCTCCCCATTTTCTATACATCCTGGGTCGACAAAAATGTACCATGACATCAGACAGCACTTTTGGTGGAGTGGTATGAAACAGGATGTAGCCACGTATGTCTCCAAATGTCTTACCTGTCAGCAGGTTAAGATTGAACATCAGCGATCTGGCGGTCTCCTTCAACCGTTGGATATTCCAGAGTGGAAGTGGGACAAAATCACCATGGATTTTGTTACCGGTCTTCCGCCTACCAAGAAGAAGCACGATGCTATTTGGGTCATTGTTGATCGACTCACCAAATCAGCTCATTTCTTACCGATACGCAAGGAAGATCCGGTAAGTAAACTCGCAGATACGTACAGAAGGGAGATCATGAGACTCCACGGCACTCCCTCCAGCATCGTCTCAGACAGAGATCCTCGTTTCACGTCGCGATTCTGGAAAGGTCTGCAAAAAGCTTGGGGTACACAACTTAAGCTGAGCACAGCCTTTCATCCTCAAACGGACGGACAATCGGAGCGAACAATTCAGACATTGGAAGATATGTTAAGGTCGTGTGCGTTGGAATGGACAGGTGATTGGGACGATTACATCTGTTTAGTCGAGTTTGTATACAACAACAGCTGGCACGCAAGTATCAAATGTGCTCCTTTCGAAATGTTGTATGGCAGAAAGTGTCGCGCTCCAACTTGCTGGGATCAAGTGGGAGAGCGAACACTCGAAGGACCAGAGATTATAGAAATGACCAATGAGAAGATTGAGGTAGCTAAACAGAAGCTGCAGGAAGCGCGTTCACGTCAAAAGAGTTACGCCGATAAGCATCGTAGGGACATACATTTTAATGTGGGAGATCACGTCTTCCTCAAGGTTTCGCCGGCACGTGGTGTTAAACGCTTCGGGATCAAGGGAAAACTCAGTCCTCGGTTCATCGGACCATTTGATATCGTTGAACGAATCGGCGAAGTATCTTACCGATTGGCGTTACCTCCTCAGCTTTCGCACGTGCATAACGTGTTCCATGTGTCCTTACTCAGAGGGTACAATTATCATCCCCTTCACATGGTTCAGTATCCACTGGAACAGATACGTGAAGATCTCACGTTTATAGAAGAACCCGAACGAGTACTCGACAGGCAAGAACGAGTCATGAGAAGGAAGACGATTCCTTTCGTTAAAATCCTTTGGAGGGACCATACCGAGCGGGAAGCCACTTGGGAAACAGAGGAGTCTATCCGGGCTTCTTACCCTCACTTCATATTTTGAGTTCGGGTATGTCACTTCTATTCAGCTTACTTTATCTATAATTCGGGGACGAATTATTCTTTTTAGGGGGGAAGAATTGTAAAACCCGCATGCTTTTACCATGAATAGTGCCCTTAAGATCGTACGTTCTAGATTAAAACTTACCTCATGTAGTATTGATCACATTCATGTGCTAATAATCAAGCAAGTGCATACGTGTATGACATGACAAGTATCGATTACGTACGAACTCATGATAAACAGTTAATAATATATCACGTGAACATAATTAAATCATGAACACCATTTAAAATACTAATTATAATAATTACGTAAATACTCAGAATATATTCACGAGCGTGGAGTTTACGATAAACGACACGTTAAAAGAAACAGAAACACGTTAAACACGAGCACGTTTAACCACGAACGAACACGAAACATCGGGACACGAGAAAGGTACGGGTACCCCATGTGGGGCCCCCATACCCACGGCACAAACCAAGAAATGGGCTTAGCCCATGGACTTTACAAGTTAAGGGGGGGTAAAAGTAAAAACATGTTTTCATTTTCATTTTCAAGAAATAAACATAAAAACCCTAAAAAGAGTTTTCTCCTCTCCTTTTTCTCCTCCTTGTGCCGCCACCTAAACACCACCACTAGAGGGTGTTTGTTTGATTTTGATCTTAAAAACAAGTGTTAGAATACGTGTTTGTTCATCCTTTTTCTAAGCTACATAGTGGTATACCTTTCTAACCCTTCTTTTTAATTCTTTTTAATTCTTTTAATCTTTGATTATTTTCATGAACATGTTATGATTTTTCTTATGAAAACAAGGTAATTAATCATTGATCTAACATGTTTTGGTATAAATTAAAATCAAAGAATGGTTTATAAGGGTGTTTGTTTTTGGCCGCCTAGCAAACAAACCCGAGGGGGGGTTTGGTTTGCTATTGCCGCCACCACCAAGACCACAATTGGTCTTGGTTGGCTCATGTGGGACCCACGGCAGCAAGGGGACACGTGTGCCCCGGGTTTGGCCCGGGGTACGGTGTCGAATTCATACCCGATTCATGGTTCGTTGGTTAAAATCATGATCTATGTTACATGTAATTTTTATGAATCATGAACTTAGGATATAATTAATTAATAACATGAAATATTAATTAAATCATGACTTAGGTTATTTTAATTATTAGTTTATCATGACATTAATTTAACCTAAGTATTTTATGTTATAAGTTATAATTAATTAATTATTAAAACATGCCTATAATTAATTAATTTAGACATGACTTAGGTTATATTATTATTAATAATAATACACATTTTAACCTAAGTATTTTCATTTCATTTTAATTATACATGTTATACTTTAATTAAAATGCTTAACCTATAGTTTAATTAAAATACATGAAATAATAATTAAACTATACACTATATCGTATGACTTAAGAATAAGCTTATAACACTTAGACTTATATGTTAGCTTATGAAATCAGCTTAATTCTAATTATGGAAACTTCTATTTATAGAAACTTAATTAAATAAGGCAACTAATCTAATTATGGAAACCTTCTATATATGGAAATCAATCTATTTCAGGCAGCTAATCTAATTATGGAAACCTTCTATATATGGAAACTTATTTAATTAAGGCAGCTGATCTATTTTTGGAAACTTTCTATTTTTAGAAACTAATCTATTTTAAGCAGTAAATTCTATTTTTGGAAACTTTCTATTTTTGGAAACTTTCTATTTTTGGAAACTTTCTATTTTTGGAAACTTTCTATTTTTGGTAACTTTCTATTTTTGGAAACTTTCTATTTTTGGAAACTTTCTATTTTTGGAAACTTTCTATTTTTGGAAACCTGCTATTTTTGGAAAGTTACTTATTATTATACCGTAAGTATATTAATACATGAAACACCAGTTATACTTAATCAGATTAACCAGAATACAAGATAAACACAGTTTAAGGCTTTAAACAGTGAACCATGACCTAAAACATACCAAATCAGCTATAATAAGACACAAAACCCAGTACGTAATCAGTGAATCGATACTTATACACGTGTGTATTCATGTAGCGTTAGTGATCCAGAAGTAGGAGTCTTTCTTCCGTTCATTCACTGGACTTGAGGTACGGATTCCCGTCCTTTCAGTATGGACATTCCTTCCTTATTAGGATTTCCCCGTATGCAGCCAACT
This sequence comes from Glebionis coronaria, assembly GCA_025667525.1. Taxonomy (NCBI): domain Eukaryota; kingdom Viridiplantae; phylum Streptophyta; class Magnoliopsida; order Asterales; family Asteraceae; genus Glebionis; species Glebionis coronaria. The sequence goes on along the minus strand of JANFOE010001291.1, from coordinate 83,645 downwards.
GTTTTCCCCAGCATTTGTTTTATTGTTTTGAACTGCTTATGTTAATTTAGCATAAACTATAGCCATATACAAGCATGACCAGTTTCACCTAGTTATGGAGGTACCATAACCATAGCATTGGAGGCACCGATGTTATGACTTCCCCACGGCGGAGTGATTGCTCGTGGCGTCCCTTTTCAGTTTGGCCATATTATTATATCAGTTGGGGCGTATGGGTGCATCCTAGTTACATGTTTTATTCAGTTTATCATGGTGAATGTGGTGTGTGCCTTGCACCCTTCACAAGGAGCTGATCCCTCCTACCCAAATCAGTATATTGATTAGAGGCATCCCCTCTAATCAGCATGATGAGGTCACCCCTCCAAGTATTCATGCACGTGACCTTTTCATGACCTATATGGGCTATGGTATATATATGTTAAAACAGTTTTCACAGGTTAAACATAAGGCTTTTCAAACTATAAAACCAGTTTTCATGATACTTAACCAGTTTACTCAGTACTTAGTCTTCCGCTGTTATATGTTACATGCTTATCCTATATCATGCTTTATTGTACATCCGTGCACTGAGCGTCTTGCTCAGCCGTTTTCCTTTTTATGTTCCCAAAACGGCAGGTACTCAGGGACGCTCGTAGATCTCAAACGTAGGTGCATATGGACTGGAAGCTTTACTGTCTTTCTTTACTTTATGCATTTCCTTTACTTTGATACAGTTGCTTTGGACATTGTTTCGTCCTTCCTTTTACAGTATTTATGTTTGTGTGTGATGAGCTTTACTTTGGGATACCGATGTTTGATTCCGGTATTTCCTTTTATGGTTGAATAATGCTTAGACATTGATCCTTGTATGCTTTGATGACACGCCATGCTATGCGTAATATTCCATTTCCAAAATAGGGTGTTACAAAGACCAAGCTCAAAAGAACCGAGAGATGAAACAACAAATTGCTTTCATAATGAAGACTTACAAGAAAATCTACAAACCCACCAACAACAATCTTCGCACATCATCTAACACCAAGAACTGATATGTCGAGAGTCCTCCAAGGTATGACACACGTCGACATGGTGAAAGCCCTTCTAGGTATGATCGACATAATCCAACGCATGTTGAGGGTTCTGCAAGATATGATCGACAAACTACCAAGTATGATACTCAGAGGATTGCTGCTGCTACTGGGAATAGGGAAATGGTTGGAAGTCAAGTGGTTCAGCAGAGTGGGATTTAATGTTTTAATTTCCAAGGTTATGGGCATATGGCAAAGGAATTCAGGAAGCCGAAAAGGGTTAGAGACTCCAGCTATCACAAGGAAAAGATGCTGCTATGCAAGAAAATAGAAGCAGGGGTTAAATTGTCAGCTGAGGAAAGAGCAATGCTTGATAATAATGATGATGAAGATTCTGATCAAGAGCTCGATGCACATTACTCGTACATGGCAAAGGTTGAAGAAGTTCTCAAAGTCACTGAAGATTAAAATGGCCCTATCTTTGACACTGAGCCAATCGATAAGGTATAAACTATTGATGAATATAATGTGTTTGGTGATATTCCTGAGCATAGTGATCTACCCAATGCCATTAATGACACGTGTATGATGGAAACGGTTGATGGTAATACCACACTCGATTCATCAGACATGTGCAATAATGAGTCTGAGGATGATCAACATGCAAATGAGTATGATGAAGAGGAACTGTTGGGAATAAAATTAGCTAAGTCACTGGAACGCTGACAAGAGGAAATTGGACGCTGACAAGAGTAAACGAGGCGCTGATAGATGAGACGCAGATAAGAATTATCAAGGCGTTGACAAGAAGAATCTTAAGACAAAGACAAGGACTAAATCTGCCAATGATGAATTCTTCAAGCTGATGGACAAAATATGAAGATAAGAATTCAGAATATATTCTTAATGTTTAAAAAGATTTAGTCAATAAGTTATGTTTATCTTATGTCTCTTCCTAAAATAGTTTATCTTAGCTTTTTGTACAAGGATCCTTAAACCTATAAAAGGAGGCCTTAGGGTTAGACATACGACACATATCACATACACCTCTTCCACATATCTCATAACACTTTCATTGTAATCTTTCATTGTTATTATTAATCAAAGTGAAAGTTTGGTATTAATATGTTCTGTTTGTTCTTCGTTCTGAGTATTAGTTTCTGCATAATACTTAGATTGTTGAATACACAAAGTTTCTCTACATGTTATACTTGATTTAATCTCGATAACACAAAGCTAAATCGATCTAAGTTTGGGATCAACAAGTGGTATCAGAGCTTGTTGAGAAACTTTGATTTGAAGAACGAGATCCAATACCGTGAGGTGAACCAGGCGAAGGAAGAAGGTGAAGAAGAATCTGATGATGTTTTCAGTCAAGGCCAAGTCTACTTCAAGTTCCAACTCATCTTCGTCATCTGATAATGAGGTATGTGATAACTCTTCTTGTAGGTTAAATACTGAGAAACTTAACAAAGAGGTGTTAAGATTATTAGATGATGTGAGTACTGAAAGATGCAAACTGTCTAATTATCAACTTGCTCTCACTCAAACTGAGAAGACAGTTTCTGAGTACAAGAAAATGGAATTTGATTTAAAAGACAAAATAAATATCTTAAAACATTAGTTAAATGCTAGCAACGATATTAGGAGAATCATGGAAAGGGTTAATGGTGAGTTACAGGCTAAGTTAGATGAATCTATTAAGAATAAGGATAATGTTGGCCTTAAAATTCAGAGATTTGATAAGGCCTCACAAACCCTAGAAGAATGTGTTGGTAAACAAAGGGATCCTAAGGACATGACTGGGATTGGGATGAAAGACTATAATATTGTTCCACCACCAGCTGGGGACTTCTATGGTGTCCATAGAAAGGATCTCTCTTGGACTGGTATTCCCGAACTCCAAGAAGAAGAATTTATTCCTCCACCTAGAGTTCTTTCCCAGTTGAGGAATATCAACAAAAGGTTATTGACCTAGAAGAGTGGAAAAAGGCCAACCCCACTTTATTTGTTAAAGGTGGGATACTTAGTGAGAGTCCATTTGTGACTACACCCATTGAGAGTCCAGTTGTATCTACACCTATCACAGTGACCAATCCCATCACTGGAAAAGCTGTTAATCTTGGCTCCCCAATTAAGAAACAACCTAGTGTTAAATTCGCTGAAATGTATAGGAAACCTAGGTCATTCAGAAGCCAAGTAATTTTTAATAGGTCAGGGTTTTATCAGTCTAAGCCTAAGTTTGTGTCCAAAAAGGCTTGTTACTCATGTGGGAGCTTCTCACATTTGGCCTATAATTGTGTGAGTGGATACAATTCATTTGCTGACAATAGGTCATCCAATGTCAACCATAGACCTTTTGTCCACACTAGACCACTGGCTACTAGACCAGCTCCTTTCTTCTCTAAGGCAGCTAACACCCATGGACAAAGGCCCTTTCAAAAGACCAACACTTGGTCAAACAGACAGTATGTTCCTGTAGCAAACCCTAATTTGGGCGCTGATAGGAACAAATTCAGCGCTGACAAGGAAAAATTCAGCGCTGGCAGGAACAAATTTAACGCTGACAGGCACAAATGCAGCGCTGACAGCTCCAAGTTTGGTATGAGACCTTATTTTAGACCATATAAACAAAGATACTTGGTTAAGGGTCAATGGTCTAAAGCATCATCCCACTTAACATGGAAACCTAAACAAGAGCAAAACTCTAATTTTAATGGTATTTCAATGACTTGCAATAGATTTAAATATCTTGAGAAGGTCATTACTAGTATCATTGGAACAAATTGGGTGTTTAGGTCACAAAGGGCAGGGATTTGTGGCAAAGAATAAGACCACCCTAGTTGAACAACTAGACAGATCCAAGTCTGACAAGGCTTGGATCTCCAAAGAAAACTAATTTGTTTTCTTTTTGAGCAGCCTATCCAAAAGCAGGTTAATGATCAAGGATATTGGGATAATGGATGCTCAAGGAACATGCATTGTTGGTCTTTCCACTGTTATTATTTTTATCTACTAACATGTTATCTCTACCCATTATTGTCGGAAAGGGTAGCCTCTATTGGTGTGTTTTTGTGGTTTTTGTCTAACTATGTAGGAATGTGGAGCTACATTTGGATGGATACATATTTGCAAAATTTTATTTATGATGGTTGGAATGTTTACATTCTTATCTTGAGATAAAATTTTTCTTCTTCACATATAATTATTTGTATGCTTCTGTTAAGGGGAGGTAAACCTTTAGGTTTTTGGGTACTCTTAGAGCACTCTTGCACAATTCTAGATTGTGTCCACTGGTGAGTACGATTTAGTTTTCTAATTCGTGAGGCACTATAGCATGCAAAGTTGATATACTGTGCATGCTACCAAGACTTTTGACCTAGAATTGGGTGTGGTCGTATGGGTGACTTGGGGTAGATATATTTTTGGGTTACTTGGGGAGTTGCAAAGGTTTTATATGAGTTAACTTTCTCTTTGGGGCATTTGTGAACAAAGGACTCTAGAGTTCATGTGTGTCTATCATGCTTGTGCATGAGTGTATACGTGAACAGTGTTTGTCACTCTTGCTTATTAGAGACTGGTTAATTTCCTTAGGATTATTACCTTTGTTTATGTTCTAACTAAAGTTTTCCCTTCGCAAGTGCATTTTATGCTATGACATCTTAGCTGGTGTCATTTATAAACTTCTTTATAGACCCAAAACGTTTCATCACCCTTTCATTTTTCAAATTTTTGGATATATGGAAGCCTAATGATCATTGAGATGTTTTTCCTAGTGATTTACATCTAGTAGCAGTAGAGATCACTTTCACACGGGTGTATAGTGTTATGGAGATGGCTGAGACTATTGGCACTAGCATTCATGCAGGTCAAGTCAGTCTTATCATCAGTAAGTCCATCCCCATGTCCTATGAATTAATATTGAGGATTCATTTCCTAAATATGGATGAGGACAGTATGAAACCGTTGACATTAATGGAATTGACGAAAATCTGTATTAGCTTGCAAAAGCAAAATATAGAACTGGTACAAATTGTCAAGGATCACTGTTTTGAACGGATAGACTTGTTGTTTTGGAAGCTGATATTAAGCTATGAAGGATATTCATGGTACCGTCCTTTGATACTAATCTTGGAGAGGAGTCTTAAAAAGGGGAGGAGTAATTGAATTTGAGTGACAAAAGTTATAAAGAAGGCCCCAAAAGATTATATAGATGTATTGCAGAAGATGATTAAGATCAAGTTTGAGTGTTGACTTTTTGAGGTTTATTCATACTCAAATTCAAGGATAGAGCATGTTTGTAAGAATCCTCTCTATATGTTTTATTTTATTCAGAAACTTGATTACTAGAGTAGATATCAAGTTTAGTGGAGGATTGTTGGGAATAAAATTAGCTAAGTAACTGGAACGCTGACAAGAGGAAATTGGACGCTGACAAGAGTAAACGAGGCGCTGACAGATGAGACGCTGATAAGAATTATCAAGGCGTTAACAAGAAGAATCTTAAGACAAAGACAAGTACTAAATCTACCAATGATGAATTCTTCAAGCTGATGGACAAAATATGAAGATAAGAATTCAGAATATATTCTTAATGTTTAAAAAGATTTAGTCAATAAGTTATGTTTATCTTATGTCTCTTCCTAAAATAGTTTATCTTAGCTTTTTGTACAAGGCTCCTTAAACCTATAAAAGGAGGCCTTAGGGTTTGACATAAGACACATCTCACATACACCTCTTCCACATATCTCATAACACTTTCATTGTAATCTTTCATTGTTATTATTAATCAAAGTGAAAGTTTGGTATTCATATATTTTGTTTGTTCTTCGTTCTTAGTATTAGTTTCCGTATAATACTTAGATTGTTGAATACACAAAGTTTCTCTACGTGTTATACTTGATTTAATCTCGATAACACAAAGCTAAATCGATCTAAGTTTGGGATCAACAGGAACGTATTGCGCTTGCTAATTTAATTGCTACTTTACAAAAAGATGTCACTGAAAATAAAAAGAGTCAAAAGCAATTAAAGAAGGCAAACTCTACGCTCACTCAAAGTTTTGAAGAATGCAAAGCTGCTCTTATCAAATCTACTGAGATGACTGAAAGCTATAGAGATGAGCTCCTTCAGAAAACTAAAGAGCTTGAAGGGTACAAGGGAAGTGCGTTAAAAAGTCAAAAGGATGATTTTGAAAACAAATATAATACTACTCTTGAGTTATTAGCTAAAGAGAAGCGTCAATATAATGTTTCCTTAATGGATGAACGTCAAAAAACGTACCTTGCCAATACCAAAGTTAATGAACTTGAACAAAAGCTCTCTATGACCACTACAGATTCTGCTAAAATTCTTGAGGATAACAAACAAGAGGTAGATGCGTTAAAACAAGACTTCAAAAGTAGATATGATAAAGAAACTGAAAAAGTAACGAAACTAGAAGCACAATTAGAATTTTTGAAGAACGTTGTTTATAAAATGCATGATTCTATTCAATCCGTAAGAATGCTAGCACCTCCGTCGATGTTTAAGGGTCAAGCTAGCTTTGCAAGTCCTGAGTACCTTGCCAAAGCTCAAGCTGCGAACCCGCATCTTTATCTTGATGAGACTGAAAGAACTGATCTCGATTGCATGCCTGTAAGTGCCGATAGTGAAGAGACTGCCCTTTGGGATGATGATAGTCAACCTCTTGTCAATAAGGGGTTTGTAAAACCATATAATTATGCTTATGAGAATAGTCTTTATGGTCTTTTCAACAAACAAACTCAGAAAACCCGTGAGGAAGTGTTTCTAGAATGCAAACAAAAGAGAATTCAATGGAACAAAGCATTTTCCCCTAAGAAATCTAATGTTTACAAATACATAAACTACCTCCATATAGATGAATCTAAAAGCAAGAGTAGGAAAACATTAGGTATTCTGAAACACCACATAGATAATGTAAAATCTTTTGTTGAAAGAGACTGGGCAATACGTGAAAATGCTGAGTGGATACGTCCGTTTCCTCGAGATATTACCTTGCTTGTGAAAGAACTCTTAATTCCTAACACGGCGTTGATTAAAGAAATTGTTCTTCAACTTGAGGAGTTCATTCGGACTGAAATGTATGATGATTTAAAATACGTTGAATCTCTTGAGAAACACATTGATGATCTTCAAATGGAGAAGTCTGATTTTTCAGATGAATATGATTTACTCTTGAAAGAATGCGTTTCTAAAGATGTTATGTGTGCTTATTTTACATGTTGTGCTGATATTGATGAATATTCTGAAGTTGCATGCCAATATCTTGAAAAAAGCAAAGAATGTGAACGTCTTGAAATTGAGCTTTCGAAACGTAAAGAAAATGTTGACAAAAAGGCTTTTGAGTTACTTCAACACAAAACTGATTTCCTTCAAAAACATTGTCATTCACTTGAACTTGCTTTGCAAAAAGACGTTGGTAGTTTTCCACATGATAATAAACTTCAAGAAAAACATTCCCAAACGTTTCGAGAAATAATGAACAGAACTTGGAAATTAAATGGTTGAAAGCTCAGTTACAAGACAGGGACAGAGCGATAGCAGAGTTGTAGAAACTCGTTGCTAAAATGGGTGGGAAAATCGTGGAACCTAGCATTAAGAAACCTGTTGTTAGACAACCCAATGCCTCTAAAGTGAATAGATCCTCTATCTTGGGAAAACCATATGCTTTATCAAATTCCTCGTTTGCAAAATATGTGTTCGCCCCCAAGATAGATGGAAAGGAAAGGTTACCACAAAATCAACCCATAAGGAATGCCATAGCACCAAGCGTTAAGCACACTAATGTGATTAAACCAGGGATGTATAGAATTACCACTAAGCCCACAAACAAAGTTATTCAATCGCCTCAGACTTCTAGAAACACTAATATTCGTGTGTCTTCTACTACAGGAATAGTCTCCACTACTAGTGTTAGCCAGCCTCAGCTTAAGAGCACTCAAGTGAATGATAAGGTCTGGAAACACAATAATCAAGGGAAGATGAAGGAAGTATAAGCACACCCTAGGAATTTGAATGTTTTTAAGAATAAAAAGTTTGTAATCGCATGTAATGATGATATGAATGATGTGAATGATTTGAATGCTATGAATGTGAAATTTGTTTGTGTCAAATGTGGCAAGTGTGCTAATGCTAATCATTCTATGTGTGCTATGAATAATGTCAAAGGCGTAGAAACTAGAACTAAGAAGCAAACTGTGATGCCTATTAGTGCTAGAAAACCCAAACGCAAAGTAAACCATTCTGGTGCTACCCCCACTAAGAATAGTAATGCATCAGACTCCACCACTAAGAATCCTAGAAGCAAAATTAAGGAATTATATGAGTCTGCTAGTAAGTCTTGGAAATGGTGGTTTGCTAATCAATGTCCTCCCGGATATAAATGGATGCCGAAAGCTAGGACAGAAAATGTGAAAACGAGTGTTAGTTTGCCTTTAACTATTGATAAGGACACTAATGATTCTATTATCACAACTACTGTGGTATCCAATTTAGCAATTGCTCCATCGTGTCCTAACTCTTCTGCAGGTGATACAAATAATTCTCTTCATACTGGACTCCGGATGCACGAAGCACATGACGGGGAATCTCAAGCTTCTAATTAACTTCGTGGAGAAGTTCCTGGGTACGGTCCGATTCGGAAATGATCAATTTGCACCGATCCTATATGGAGATTTGGTTCAGGGGAATATCACGATAAAAAGGGTATACTACGTCGAAGGGCTCAATCACAATCTTTTCTCGGTTGGTCAATTCTGTGATGCGGATTTGGAAGTTGCTTTCAGAAAGAAGACATGTTTTGTTCGTGATTATGATGGGAATGACTTACTTACCGGTACACGGGGTACTGATCTTTACACAATTTCACTTCAAGACACAACTTCATCAACTCCAATTTGCTTCATGGCTAAAGCTTCAACGACTCAGGCATGGTTATGGAATCAACGTCTTTCTCATCTCAACTTTGATACCATTAACTTGCTTTCCAAGAAAGAAATTGTGAGAGGCCTTCCAAGCTTGAAATTCATCAAAGATCATCTTTCTTCTTCTTGTGAACTTTGTAAAGCTAAACGCAGTAGCTTTAAAACAAAAACCACACCAAGCTCTAAAGGATGGTTAGATCTTCTTCACATGGATCTATGTGGTCCCATGCGCATTCAGAGTATCAATGGAAAGAAATATGTTCTGGTAATAGTCGATTATTACTCAAGGTACACATGGACTCACTTCTTGAGGTCCAAGGATGAAACACTCGACGTTCTCATCAGCTTCCTTAAATTGATACAACGTGGTCTTCAAGCTCAAGTTAAAGTGGTTCGTACTGACAGAGGTACAGAATTTTTGAATTCAAATCTGAGAAAGTTTTTTAAAGCCGAAGGGATTGAACATGAAACATCTATTGCTCGAAAACCCGAACAAAACGGATTTGTTGAAAGACGAAACCGTACTTTGGTTGAAGCTGCTCGAACATTATTATCCGCTTCAAAATTTCCACTATACTTTTGGGCCGAAGTCGTGTCAACCGCCTGCTACACACAAAACCGCTCCTTAATTATCCCAAGACACGAAAAGACACCATATCACATAATTCATGATCGAAAACCTTCACTCAAACATATTCATGTTTTTGGATGTACTTGTTACATTATACGAGATGGTGAAAATTTGGATAAGATAAAAGAAAACGGTGATGCATGTATTCTTGTGGGATATGCAACTCAGTCTAAGGGATATAGAGTATACAACAAGAGAACAAAATTAATTGTCGAAACAATTCACATTCGATTTGATGAATTACAAGAAATGCCACTTGAACAAAACAGTTTAAGTCCCGATCCACAACGACAAACGACTTCCGTTCACAACCGCATGGAACTCGGAACTCAAGACCACAACAATGAACCGACAAGTTCAACGCTCGCTCCAGAAAATGTTCCTACAGCTGATATGACAGTTGATAACTCTGATTTTACTCAGGTTAAAAGTTCGTTGTACCAATCTCTTCGAATTGAAAAACTTGTGTTTAATGTGTGACTCAGTTGAACTTTGGTGAAACAAAGATGTGTCGTTGTAGTGTTTAAAAATAAAAGGTGCAAAACAATTAAAGTAAAAGTGCAGTTAAAGTAAATCTAAGTCTATCTTAAAATAAAGTGCGAGTGTTTAAAAGCAAGACTAAAACTAAAGGGCAATAAAGTAAATAAAGCAAACTTAAATCTAACTAAGGCAAACTTAAAACGCAACTAAAACTAAAACTTAAACTAAGGCAAATAAACTTAAAGTGCGAGTAAGGAAAGAGGCGGGAAAAATAAAGCTTAAACTTAAAAAGCAGAAAACTAAAAACTAAGATTTCCCTATCCGGAATAAATCTCCTATTCGGAATAAAGGCTAATCGGAATAACTGTCACCTATTCGGAAAGATTACCCTATTCGGAAAGTAGGTCTATTCGGAATGATAAACTCTATGCGGAATGTGCCTCCTATTCGGAATAACTCCTCTATTCGGAATAGCTGTCCCTATTCGGAAAGACGTCCTATTCGGAAAATTCCTTCTATGCGGAAAATAGTGCCTATTCGGAATGTCAGCTTCTATGCGGAATGACACCCCTATTCGGAATAATGAATATTCCGAATAGAAAATTCTACAAAAACCCCTATGCGGAATAACTTATTATTCCGAATAAGCAATTTCTATAAACTCTATGCGGAATGTTCCAAGATTCCGAATAAGCAATTTCACAAATCCCCTATGCGGAATGTCTGGAGCCGTCTTCTGGGAAAGAACAGAAACAATAGAACCGAAGAACAAGGAAGGTAAAAGTACACGGATCTAATCAAAACTAAGCTAAATCAAACACAAGATCAAACCAAACAAACAAATAAACAACTATTAAACATAAACAATCAATCCAAATCAAATAAACTCACAAAACTTAATCAAATTAATCAAAACCCACTTAAATAAATCAACCAAAATCAAGAACTTGAACATAAACAAATCAAAACAAAGATTAAGAAAGGAAGAATGAGATTAACAAGATAAAGATAAAGCTTGACAAGTATTAAAAAGAAACACTTACTTGAATTAAATGGTAATTAAGGTGCAAGACAAGGTAATTAAATGACAAGTATTTAAATGTGCATAAAATAAAGGTGGAAGAGCTAATTTGTCAAGTTAGCCAACAAAAACAAATGCTTAACAATCTAAACTATTTATAGGGGAGGATTAGGAAGCTTCCTCCCCTCCTTCATTTCTTGTTAATTGCAAGATTAAGTACTTCCTTCATTTAATCTTCATTAATTGCGTCATTAGTCCCTTTCTTCTAATCTTTCTTTTAAGTTTGGACTTTAAGGACTTGTGGCTCGGGATATCTTTTGAACTCGTCTTTAATTTCTTCAATAAAATAGACTTGAGTTTCTCGGCTTTTGATAAACTTCCGTCTTTTGACTTTTTCTTCGATAAATCTTCAGAATTGGTCTTGGACTTCCGTTCTTTTTCCACTCTTGACTTCTCGACTCCGTCTTTCATCTTTTTCTTCAATAAAAGTCGTGAATGCCCGTGAATTCCCGTGTTTTCTCCACTTTTCATAATTTCATCCTAAATTACAACAAAAACACAAACCACGCATAATTCCGACATAAAAGACATAAAATACATGTTTAGGTCCGGTTATTCTTGTAATTAAGTGGTAGAAAAGATGGGTGTTTACACACCTATCAAATCCCCTACACTTGACCATTGCAATGTCCTCATGCAATGCATTAGTTACAAAGCATGTTTACACTTTTCATCTTAATCAATTCACATTGGCCTTTATTAAAGAGATAGAAAATTATAAAAATGCAAAGCAAAGAAATTAAAAGCATACCTTGGGTTTTGAAAATGTCATGAATAATCATCATCCTCAACTTTTCACTTTCTCCAAACCAAGCTTAAAAACGAGATCATTGTTATTATAAGTTAGTAAACTAACACGAACTCATGTGGGCCAATTATTCACTTAGACTCCCTTATTCCTATGGGTATCTCTTATATTTTATTATTTGTCTTGAATGATCACGAAGATGCATTGTTTGACTTATTTAGATAATTATTAAGTCTGAAAATAAAGTGCACGATTTAATCAATAGTTAGCTAAAGGACCAAATCTTTTAAAACTGCTTCTCGGGATATCAAAAAGTTCATATCTTGGCATAACTTGGTTCGCGATTTGAGACCTTTCTCGGGCCGATATTTGGCAGCTACTTCATACTTCAAATCTTGAGAGATGTTCATGAAATAATGGTCTTCTCTTCATAAATGGAATTTCTTCACTTGGAATTTTTGAGAGATTCTTCATATATGGACCACGACTTCTTCATTTTTCTCCAATCTTTATTTTGGATTTTGATATACAACGATCCGCCTCCTTTATTGACTTGGATCTATTTATCCTCATACCTTGTTAGGGTCTTTTCGGATACACTTCTCCATGACTTTTGGGGAGTTTTTGCTTTTCGTCGTGTGTCTCGATCCTTCATATTGATTTTCGATAAATGATTCTTCACATCACTTTTGGATCTTTAGCAACAAAACATAGCCCTCATGCCTTGTTAGGGCCTTTTCGGACTCGCCAATCTTCGCGCCCCGCTTCATAAGTTATGCCTTGGCTATGAACTCTCGTCATTACCGAGCAACTTTTAAACGATCTGGGGCTAGAAGCTAAGTAACTTTTCAAATCGTACAACCTTATTTATTAGCAGATAAATTTATTAGCAAGCGATGGGAGAATAGGCTTATAATTAACTCACATAAATTCACGAAAGAATACCGAACTTATAATTGGCTCTATCATCTCTCGTTCTCCACAGTTTAAAATCTCAAGTAATGAGACTCGTGGATACTTAGCCTATTAAATCAAAGTTTTGGGTTTTCGAGTCGCCTATAGGATCATGCAAATTCTTAGACTCTTTCAAGTTTAGAAATCGCATCTTAAAGTTCCCTTGATAAACGACTCTCTAGGATCAATTATAGGAACTTGCGAAAAGTTCTTGTTCTTAACCCGTGAGAGTTAAGACTTTCGCGTTTTATAGCTCCCTATATAAAAGCCTAGCAAAACTTGACTTAAACACGTTAAGGATACTAGCTAGAGTAAACTCGGATTGAGTCAAAAGATTCACAACGTTTGAAAATTAAAACCACTTATTAAACATTTATTCTAGCAAAGAAAGAAATTAACTATACAAAGAAAAAAAACTAATAGGCCAAAATAGATCAAAAATTTTGAAAAATGACGAAAAATTGATTTTCCGGTTAAAATGAGGACAAATACAAGGAAAAGACCACTTAACTTCGATAGAAGTCCCCCCCTACACTTAAGATAAACATTGTCCTCAATGTTTAAGCATGTGGGAGTAAACTCCCCTACACTTAGGACATTGTGTACGTTGTTTAAATCTTGCGAAGGAAAAGACAACTAAGGAGATTCCTATTTTAATATTGAGAAAATATAAAATAGTGAATCGAAAAGAGTTTAGGATAGAACCGGGAAGAAGTAGAACACGGAATCACGGGTCGTCAAGAATCATCAAGAGTGGATCATTAAAGCTCGAATCCCTGATTAAGAAGTGAGGAGAGGAAATAGCAAGCCAAAGGGTCCCCCCTACACTTATGGTAAAGAAAGCGAAAAGATAGATGCATGGGTTGCCTCCCAAGAAGCGCTTGGTTTTTGTTTACCGAGTCGTGAGCCTGACTCGACCTTGATCATCAATGGAAGAAACATGAAACAAATCCACCAGGATCAAAGACATAGTTTTCATCCATCAATAAGCAAGAGCTTAAGGCGAACAAGGCAAGCCAAAAGAGAAGTGGCAAGGTTCCCTTAAGCAGTGATGGAGCACGGTAGAAGCAAAAATGAAGTGGTGCAAGCATGTCTTCAATTGTTCCAAAGATTTTTCCTTTTATTTCATCAGGTGGATACTGAGATGGCTTAAAGACTTCAATACCGGGATCGAACACCTTTTCCTTTAAGGGAAAATAGCACTCCGGCTCAGCCGAGTGTGAAGAAGATCCGAAAAGAAGCACAACCTCGTCCTCAGAAGGGGGACAAAGAGGTGTTAAATCATACGTGCAACGGATTTCGGTGTCAACCGGTTTCTTCTCCTTGGACAAAATGCTCTTCAAATCCAAAGTAGGATCAAGACGATAATCTTCAAAGTCCAAAGGAGGTGCATCACTCTCATGAGGGAAGTATGTGTTGAGAAATTCAGAGAAATCTTCCTCGAATGAGTAATCGTCCAAAGTAGGATCGAGTGATGGCGGAGGATCTTCATCATGTGAAGAATCACTCGAGAGAGTATCAGCCTCATCAAAATCATCGAATGTGGGCAGCTCGGGATACTCAGAAGTACAATCAAAATCATCTGAATCTGAGCTAGAATCATCATCATCATAAGCATCAAAGACCGGTGGTGAATCATAAATGGGAGAAGCGTCCAAAGTAGAGTGAGAATCATCCACATTATCTTCAAAGAGTGGATTATCAGTGGAAGACTCGAATAAAGGATTATCGTAGACGGTAAAGTTATCGAGCACATTGATCATATTCACTGATTCTCGGCCTCCAAAAGATTTTCCTGTAAGCTTCCCCATTTTAAAAACTTTAGAATCATCCCCGACTCGTAAGATTAACTCACCTTCGGCCACATCTATTAAAGCACGTCCGGTTCTCAAGAATGGCCGACCAAGTATTAAAGGAATACGAGGGTCCATTTCATAATCAACTACGACGAAATCGACCGGGAAGGTAAATGTGCCAACTTTAAGAAACACATCTTCGGCTATACCAACGGGGTAAGCGAGAGTGCGGTTTGCAAGTTCGAGAGTCATCTTTGTTGGAATGAGGTCGGGCAATGATAGTGTTTTCCAAACACTGAGTGGCATCAAATTAATACTAGCCCCGAGATCAGCAAGGGCAGTAAATTCTTCAGTTTTGTTAAACACGCAAGGCAACACAAAACGACCGGGATCTCCAAGCTTTTCTGGAAGTTCTCGAAGAAGGACTGCAGAGCAGTTTTCATTTAAGCGTGTGTTGACGAGTTCAATCAGCTTCTCCTTCTTGCTAAGCAATTCCTTGAATGCTTTGAAAAATTTCGGCATGTGGCAAAGTGCTTCAACAAGGCTAATGTTGATGGTCATTTTAGATAGCATATCCACATATTTCGATACTTGACAATCATTCTTGGTTAGATCGTTGGTCTTGCCTATGCGAGAAGGGTATGGGATTCTAGGTTGGTAAGGGTTAGGTGAAGGTGTAGGTGGTGAAGGTTGTGATGTTGAAGGGTCCTTCCGAGATACATCGTCATGACGAGGCGGAGACGGTAATGGTGTACTATCACTAAGTGTAAGAGGAGTAGGGATACATGGTGGTGGAGGAGGTGTAGATGATGGTGGTGAGTCAGGTGGATTAACAATGGTAATTCCACTACGCGTAGTTATAGCACTCACATTAGCTCGCGGATTGGTGACGGTGTTTGAAGGTAGAGAACCCGAAGAAGAAGAAGGTTGAGCTTCGGGCAAGAAACTAGCCAACAGATTCTTCAATTCAGTTGTTTGAGTGATGAAAGAGGATTGAAGATTATCACGAACCTCGGTTCTGATATCGTTTCCTTGCTTCAAGATATCTCCTTTCAAATTGATTATTTGGCTTTGTAGATTCTTGATTTGCTCACCTTGAGTTCTCATGATGGTGTCAACATCGGGATTAATGGGTGGGTGTTGTTGGGTGGGTGGTTGATAAGGGTTAGAAGCACGAGGTGGGATTTGGTTGCTTCTATTGTAGTTGTTGGCGGGATTTTGGTTTTGAGGAGAAAAACCGGGTGAAAGGTAATTGTTTGAACGGTAGCTCAGCAGATTTCTATCCCCTTGTTGTCTAGCTTGGTAATTTTCCGGTGAATAATTACCGTAAGCTGCATACACATTTTCCGGATTTCCTTGTGTCGAAGGACAATCGGTGTATGAGTGAGGACCGCCACATGTTACACAAGGATTAGAAACCGCTTTAACATGTTGTTGTTGTTGGTTTGAAGTGAGAAGCGTAATACTTTTGCTCATTTCAGCCATCATGCGGGTGAGTTCGGTCATCTCAGGGTTTGCTGAGGTAGAGGAAACATTGACTCTCGTGTTGTTTCTAGAAGAAGCAGAGGAATCCCAGTTCTTATGATGAGTAGTCATGTTCTCTATTAACTCTCTACACTCCTCGGGTCTCCTTTTCATGAATGTGCCACCCGCGGCTGCATTGATCGTATCACGATCTCGAAAAGTCAATCCGTTGTAGAAAGTATCGATCAAGGTGACCGGAAGCATATTGTGGTTTGGACAACGGTCGATCAAGACATTGTATCTCTCCCATGCATCAAAAAGAGATTCATCGGGATCTTGCATGAAACCGCTGATCTGATTGCGAAGGCTTGTGACCATGGATGGTGGAAAGTAGCGCGAAAGAAAGCGTTGAGTCATGTCATCCCAAGTGTGAATAGAATTCTTCGGGAGACGATCAAACCATTTCTCGGCATGATGCGATAAAGTATGTGGGAAGAGTTGTAGGCGGAGAACATCCATTGTGGCACCAGGCAACTTCATGCTTTGGGTGATTGTAATGAACTTGTCGAGGTGTTTGTTGGCATCATCATCAGGCAATCCTCTAAATGGGTTCGTTTGTACTTGCTGAATCATGTGGTGCTTCAACGAAAACTCAGGAGCGTTGATTTGCATCGGCGCAATCGGTCCTCCTCGTCCAAACATTGTTGGTTGACAAAGTTCCTCCATGGTCCGAAGATCGGGCTGTGGAAGAGCATTGTTGTTATTATTATTATTCAGGTTCGGTGGAATGTTGTTGTTGTTAACACCTGCCATATCTAAATCTTCTTGAGGCTCGGGCTCTTGATAATTAGAAGATCTAGTACGCATACACCTGAAAATGCAAAAGAAAACAAAACCAAACACAAAGACAATATATATACACAATAAAGATAAAATCTTTTTGGATTTTTGAAATTTTTAATTTTTATGGATTTTTATCAATTTTTAATTTTTATGATTTTTTTAATTTTTATGCAAGAAAAATAACGTTCACAAGTGAACGGATCCCAAAAAGCAACGTGTTTCTCACAAAAAACTGTTGATCTTTACGAAAAGAGCCGGCAGCGGCGCCATTTGATAACTCTGATTTTACTCAGGTTAAAAGTTCGTTGTACCAATCTCTTCGAATTGAAAAACTTGTGTTTAATGTGTGACTCAGTTGAACTTTGGTGAAACAAAGATGTGTCGTTGTAGTGTTTAAAAATAAAAGGTGCAAAACAATTAAAGTAAAAGTGCAGTTAAAGTAAATCTAAGTCTATCTTAAAATAAAGTACGAGTGTTTAAAAGCAAGACTAAAACTAAAGGCCAATAAAGTAAATAACGCAAACTTAAATCTAACTAAGGCAAACTTAAAACGCAACTAAAACTAAAACTTAAACTAAGGCAAATAAACTTAAAGTGCGAGTAAGGAAAGAGGCGGGAAAAATAAAGCTTAAACTTAAAAAGCAGAAAACTAAAAACTAAGATTTCCCTATCCGGAATAAATCTCCTATTCGGAATAAAGGCTAATCGGAATAACTGTCACCTATTCGGAAACATTACCCTATTCGGAAAGTAGGTCTATTCGGAATGACAAACTCTATGCGGAATGTGCCTCCTATTCGGAATAACTCCTCTATTCGGAATAGCTGTCCCTATTCGGAAAGAAGTCCTATTCGGAAAATTCCTTCTATGCGGAAAATAGTGCATATTCGGAATGTCAGCTTCTATGCGGAATGACACCCCTATTCGGAATAATGAATATTCCGAATAGAAAATTCTACAAAAACCCCTATGCGGAATAACTTATTATTCCGAATAAGCAATTTCTATAAACTCTATGCGGAATGTTCCAAGATTCCGAATAAGCAATTTCACAAAACCCCTATGCGGAATGTCTGGAGCCGTCTTCTGGGAAAGAACAGAAACAATAGAACCGAAGAACAAGGAAGGTAAAAGTACACGGATCTAATCAAAACTAAGCTAAATCAAACACAAGATCAAACCAAACAAACAAATAAACAACTATTAAACATAAACAATCAATCCAAATCAAATAAACTCACAAAACTTAATCAAATTAATCAAAACCCACTTAAATAAATCAACCAAAATCAAGAACTTGAACATAAACAAATCAACACAAAGATTAAGAAAGGAAGAATGAGATTAACAAGATAAAGATAAAGCTTGACAAGAATTAAAAAGAAACACTTACTTGAATTAAATGGTAATTAAGGTGCAAGACAAGGTAATTAAATGACAAGTATTTAAATGTGCATAAAATAAAGGTGGAAGAGCTAATTTGTCAAGTTAGCCAACAAAAACAAATGCTTAACAATCTAAACTATTTATAGGGGAGGATTAGGAAGCTTCCTCCCCTCCTTCATTTCTTGTTAATTGCAAGATTAAGTCCTTCCTTCATTTAATCTTCATTAATTGCGTCATTAGTCCCTTTCTTCTAATCTTTCTTTTAAGTTTGGACTTTAAGGACTTGTGGCTCGGGATATCTTTTGAACTCGTCTTTAATTTCTTCAATAAAATAGACTTGAGTTTCTCGGCTTTTGATAAACTTCCGTCTTTTGACTTTTTCTTCGATAAATCTTCAGAATTGGTCTTGGACTTCCGTTCTTTTTCCACTATTGACTTCTCGACTCCGTCTTTCATCTTTTTCTTCAATAAAAGTCGTGAATGCCCGTGAATTCCCGTGTTTTCTCCACTTTTCATAATTTCATCCTAAATTACAACAAAAACACAAACCACGCATAATTCCGACATAAAAGACATAAAATACATGTTTAGGTCCGGTTATTCTTGTAATTAAGTGGTAGAAAAGATGGGTGTTTACACACCTATCAACAGTCGACACGACAATTGAAGAGTTGGAAATGTTATATGGACCAATGTATGATGAATATTTTATGGGGGAGAAACGAGTTGTATCAAAATCTTCCGCTGACACTCATGATAAGACTGATGATACCGATCATCGTCAACAACCGGATACAACTTCATCTACTTCAACACGGGTTGCTGTAGATTTACCTCCTCAGAATATCACTACAACAATCGATCCTACAACATCCACAACTACTGTCATTGCTCCAGAGAACACAAATCAAGCAGACAATGCATTATCTGACGAAGACGAATTTATCAACCCATTCGGTACACCGGTACACGAAACTGGAGAGTCTTCTACTCCCCTTGTTGATCCGTCAAATATGCATACTTTCTATCAACGACATCCTTCAACACATCATTGGACCCGAGATCATCCTTTGGTTCATGTCATTGGAAACCCTTCACAGCCCGTTCGCACAAGACGACAGCTTAACACCGATGCCGATGTTTGTATGTTCGCACTCGCCGTGAGTTTAGCTGAACCGAAAAACATCAAAGAAGCATTAGCTGATCATTCTTGGATTGAATCGATGACGGATGAACTTCAACAATTTAAAAGACTTAAAGTCTGGGAACTTCTTGACAGACCATACGATGTAACACCATTAAATCTTTGATGGATCTGGAAAAACAAGATGGATGAAGAGAACACGATCATCAAGAATAAATCTAAGCTTGTGGCTAAAGGGTATGGACAGAAAGAGGGTATTAATTTTGAAGAATCATTTGCACCAGTAGCTCGAATGGAAGCGGTCAGGATTTTTCTTGCTTATGCTGCACATAAGGGATTCATCGTTTATCAAATGGACGTAAAGACGGCGTTTCTTAACGGTCCTTTGAAGGAAGAAGTTTATGTCACGCAGCCGGAAGGATTCATCAATCCTCATTATCCTGACAAGGTGTATCGTCTCCACAAATCACTTTATGGACTCAAGCAAGCTCCAAGGGCGTGGTACAACGAGCTCTCAAAATTTCTAGTCTCCAAAGGTTTCTCAAAAGGTTCCATTGATTTAACTTTGTTCACTTATAAATATGGGGATGACATTTTGCTTGTGCAAATTTATGTTGATGACATTATTTTCGGGTCCACAAACCCAAAACTTTCAAAATGGTTTGAAAAAGTAATGCATAGCAGATTTGAAATGTCTATGATGGGCGAATTAAAATTCTTTCTAGGAATTCAAGTTCACCAATCCCCAAGTGGTATCTTCATTAACCAAGCTAAGTATTGTCAAGAGATAATCACAAAGCATGGTATGACATCATGTGACCCCATTGGGACACCATTATCAACCACATCCCTAGATGCTGATTTGGAGGGATTACCCATAGATCAAACGAGATATCGTTCCATGATCGGGTCCCTCATGTACTTGACAGCATGCAGACCTAATATACATCATGCTACATGCTATTGTGCACGATATCAAGCACGACCCACTGAAAAGCACCTCAAGGAGGTTAAACGGATCTTTCGGTACCTTAAGAATACCATTCACATGGGACTCTGGTATCCGAGGAAACCGGTTTCTTTCTAACGGCCTATTCAGATTCTGATCATGCAGGGTGTCTTGATACACGTAAAATTACTTTTGGTGATGCACAATTTCTAGGTCAAGACAAGCTTGTGGGATGGTATTCCAAGAAGCAGGATTGCACGTCACTTTCATTAGCCGAAGCAAAGTATGTGTCTCTATCTGCGTGTTGTGCTCAAGTTCTTTGGATGAGAACACAACTCACGGATTATGGCTTCCACTTTGATAAAGTACCTATGTACTATGACTCAAAGTCTGCCATAGCCATCTCTTGCAATCCGGTACAGCATTCCCGCATGAAGCACATTGATGTTAGATATCACTTCATTAAGGAACAAGTTGAAAAGGGTATTGTTAAATTATACTTTGTTGGAACTGATTACCAATTAGCTGACTTGTTTACAAAAGCTCTTTCGAAAGAAAGGTTTGCGTATCTAGTTAGGCAAATTGGTATGAGATTTTTGACTCCAGCAGAACTGGAGGTTCTGGCAAAGAATCCTGCTTGATTCATCTATCAAACATCTACCTGTAAATATTAATCAAAAAGCAAAATACAAAATTAAAAAATCTTTGATAATCCAAAAATATTCTTCTCGACATGTCTTTCAGTATCGATAATATGGACGTACCTAGAAATGTCGCTCAATAACGACACGGGTGTGTACATAAAGCTCGAATGAAAGTTGTAAATATTTTTCAAAACATGTCATTTATATCCTTTCAACTGGAACTTGTCTATTTTGGACAATGTTTCCAAAAACGGGTAGAGCAATCTATCTTGGGTTGAGCTTGTCACAAAACATTCAACGTTTTGAGCTCAACACAATGGCTTGTAATCACTTTCAGATTGCAACCTGGAACTATATTCACGGGGGAGTGTATGATTTCATGCTCTTACCCTTAGCAAAAGAAGTTAAATCTTCTTACACTTGAGTGGATTCGTCAAGACATTCAAAGTCTATGAACTCAAGTTTATGCTTTAGAAAAACCTTTTCGACAAAAAGAATTGATTTTTCAAAAAGCGTTGAACACAATTTTTTCAAGAATTTCTCAATGATATTCAAAATCTTTCAAAAATTGTGTGTTCAACAACTCCTATCCTCAAAAGTTTAATGTGGATCATATCCTCATAATGACAATTCCATTGGATCAATTTTTGAGGAGGAGCGTTAAAAAATTCATGCTAAGTTTGACACATTTTTCTCCCGAAGATTTTCAAGACTATTTTTCAAAATATATTTTAATCAAATTTGGTATCTGTAATATCAAACGATTTTATATATTAGAGATAGGGGAGAAAATGTGATTAAAATGTGATCTAAAGACTCAAGCACTCATGGTTACGATCAAAAACCCACAACATCTTTAATTCACGACGTTATTGGTGTCAAAAGGGTGGTTTGGTTTAAGTCCTATGATCCAACCAGAACCGGAGGGATCTTCTCAGGGACAATCCAATAGATTATTAGAAGTCCTTAGGAAAGATGGAGTAGAATGTGAACGAAGCTGAATGCCGACTAAGTACTGATGATAGCACTGGAACAATCACAACAAGGTGCTATTAATGATGTCTTGGTAAGAATTGAAGGGGTTGAAGAATGAAAAAGAAATGTAAGGATAAAGGGTGTAAAGAAAGAATCTCTCCATACAACTTAGGCAGAAACCGGCTCAACACATCATGAACACAACTCATCATGGACCCAGTGATGTGAAGCACAACCCTTTCCTAGCTACTCAGGCTTCTCTCAAAAGAAGTTTGTTTTATTGTCACGGAGATCAACACGACTTCTATTGACTTTCTCACTCCAAGATAGTTGATATTGAATAGGTGGCATCTGCTCCAGCCTCCGACCACTAAAAGTGCACAAATCGAGTCTAGAGCCAAGAGATCAATCAAATCTCGTTAGGAAGGATGAAGATCAAGAGAGTCCTACGCTATATCCTTGTGATATTGCTAGAATACTCAGATTAATACTACTTAGTATTTAAAACGATGAGTGGAAATCCTTCCAGTGTTAACATCAAACAGCACTACGGTAGGTCATGTGTAAGATTCTTTATGAATTGAACATATGTAAAACTGAAAAGCAACAGTGGTTTGTTTCTGAATTGATTCAAACTCGTTTCAGGTTTCTACGCAATATCTTTATGGTCTTGCCAGAACATTCAGAGTGATATTCATTAATATTTACAGTGACGAATGGAAATCCTTCTAGCGTCAACATCAAATAGCGCTACGGTAGGTGACTTGTGAGATTCTTATGAATCAAACTTGTGTCAACTGGAAAGCAACAATGGTAAGATTCTTAATGAATCAAACTTGTTCCAGGAATTTGAATTGACGACTTTAATCAAGCGGATATTTATCCAATTGATTCACTCTTTATGTTCGCAGTCTTGCTTTGAGACGGTCGAGTAAAGAGAACGGCTAGTAGTGCCGCGAAACCCTGTCAAGGAGATTCTTAATTGAATATACCTAATCACATGTACGGTATTTAATATCGTATAACGGTCTTCACCGACCGGAGGTAAAACGCTACCGATTTAGGACGAATGTCTAAGCCATTCAGTCTGTGTCTATGTTTTGTCTCGAGAAGGTGGCGTCACGGTGTACTCAGCAAAGTCAAAGATTCAAAACCACATATTCGTGCCCAAAGACTTATTCACAATTAATGGTGTGTGTATGTGGATAAAGACACATGATCGCAAGATGGCAAAGACAAGTCAAGAATGATTTGAAGATCTCAAGATAAAAGACTAAGTCGAAAGACAATGACAAAGGCTCAAAGATCACAGCATGAAGGAACAAAACTACTGTTACACGTTCAAGACTCATATATGACGAAATTCATTAATCTCCATTGGACTCCAAATATCGAAGAGGAATGACCTCACATTGGGGGAGATTGTTAGCCTCAAAATATTGAGTCAAACAAGAATGTTCGGTCATAGGTTTCTATTGTAACATTAATTCGAACGTAGTAATAAGTAGTTTATTAGTCGTGGTTCACGGGCTTGGATTTAATCTAATTAAAGTCCAAACGTCAAGCCCGACCCAATATATAGTCCATTAAAGCCCGCATGTGGGTGGACTATATATACTACCCTCCTAGCATGTTAGGAGGGTGGGATGATCATTTGTACTCTAATCTTTCTTAATCTAATATTCTACAAGTTAATCCTCTCCTTCTCTCTACTTTCTCTCACTACTTTCTCTCTCTAAAACTCATATCTTTTCCATCTCATATCTTAATCTATCATATTATTAGGGACAACATCATCCGACTCTCATAACCTTAACTGATTACTTACTCTCACGCTGGAGTCTAATCGTGGGATACATTCCCACGATAAGCCTAACGCGTGTTGTTTTAGTGTGCAGGATCCCAACCAGATAATTCACTTGGTGTAGGAGCCAGAGTCCCGCCAACCTGAATTAAGCCTAATTTGGGTCTAGCAAGGATCACCCAACTTTTGTATCAACAACTTTTGCTTAGCATTTATGTACTCGGTATCGTTCTCGGTGTCTAATCGAATTGATCACAGTCAATGGTGGAATAGTTGGTAATGGTCACTAAAAGGGGGAGTTGATTTTCTATTCTACTAGAAGGGTAAGTGCGAAACGTAAGCTAAAAGCAAATCTAGAAAAACTGTCACTTTTTCTCTCTAAAATTAGAAAAACACTTTAGCATATTTAGGCATGTGAGCGAGAGCCTCGACAAAGGAGATGTTGAAATTCAATTGTTTAAACATTTTAAGAAAGTTCGAAACTTGAATATCATCCTTGTTCTTCAACTTCTCTTTCCTCAACCTTGAGGGATAAGGTATATCGGGTTGAGAGGAAGGCTTTGGAATGGAATTCTCCCTTACATGCTTGGGTGGTGGAGGGGTAGAAGTAGAAGTTGGAGGAATTGGTGAAGGGGGATCGTTATCCTTTGTCACAATTACCGGAGTAGGTTTAGGAATCTCGGGTTCCTTATAACCTTTTCCATTTCGGGTGGTGATTGCTTTCATCTCCCCTCTTAGATTAGCAACGGTGTTACTCAGAAGAGAACCCAAAGCAGAGGTTTGATTACATGGTAATAAACTAGCCATCATATCCCTTAAGTCATTCGTTTGACTGCTTAAAGAGTTTCGCATGTCATTCCTAAGCTCGGCTCGAAGATCATTCCCTTGTTTCGCCATGTCACCTTTCATGTTAATAATTTGACTCTGAATATTCTTCAACAGCACGTCATTAGTCCTCATGTAAGTTTTAACCTCGTGATTAGATGTCGTGGGTTGGTTGGGAGGAGGAGCTTGGTAAGCGGGTGGTTGATAAGTGGGTTGTTGGTAAACTTGATTATTTCCTTTAGGTGGATATAGATTTCTTTGGGTTTGATATTGATTAGGAGCTCGAGGTTGGTATTAGTTGTTGCGATTGAAGTTGTTTTAGTTTTGAGGAGGAAAACCGGGTGGTGAAAGGAAGTTATTTGAACGATAACTTAGCAAATTGCGGTCACCTTGAGGACGTGCTTGATAGCCTCCCATAGAAAAGTTACCGTTAGCCGCATACACGTTTTCCGGATTGTCATGAGTAGAAGGACACGGTGTAAGAATGAGGACCACCGCAAATCTCACAAGAAAGTGTTGCAGCTTTAACTTGTTGAAAGTGGTTCGTAGCCATAGTTAAGATATTTTTGTTCATTTCGGCTAGTTGGCGGGTGATTTTGGTCATCTCGGGGTTGGTTGAAGTAGAAGAAACATTGGTCCTCGGATTATTTCTTGAAGATGCGAATACATGACTTTTTCTTAGCATTTGTGTACTCGATATCGTTCTCGGTGTCTAATCGAATTGATCACGGTTAATGGTGGAATAGTTGGTAATGGTCACTAAAAGGGGGAGTTGATTTTCTATTCTACTAGAAGGGTAAGTGCGAAACGTAATTAAAATAAGCTAAAAGCAAATCTAGAAAAACTGTCACTTTTTCTTTTTAAAATTAGAAAAACACTTGGTGAAAAGTAAGATGAATATGTGAATTAACTAATTATTGCGATGGAAGGTACGTAAACCAAATATTGCGATGAAGGTATCGCAATGTGTACCCGTCGCAATATGGTTGTCGCAATGAAGGACTATCGTAATAATGGGCCTGTCGCAATATGGCTAACAAAAATTTGGCAGCGTTTCGTCGCATATAGCCTTAAGCCCCGTCGCAATGTACGATCGTAATCCACGATCGGAATAAGGGGGTATCGTAATAATCGATCGCAATGTAAAAACCCTAAGGGTTATTGCGATCGCAATCAATTCGTCGAAATATTCTGTCGCAATGTGTAAACCCTAAGCTTTTGCGATGGAGCACCAAGTATCTCGATGGATTAAAAATAAGCTAAAATCCCACTAAGCACTTCCAATAAGCACTTATCAAAAACTCAACAAGATCAATATTAAGGAGACTCAATAAGCTATGAATGGAAAACTTATCAAAATACCAAATAAGCAAACTTTATAAGATGAAATTTTAAAGGATGAAACTTTTTAAGAAAACTAAAAAATAAATAAGCTAAACACAAGATAAGCCAATAAGCATGATAAGCTAAAAGCTTAATCTGTATAAAACTTAGATAGAAACCAAAAGATGAACTTTTTGATCTCATAAACTTTAAGATTAAACAAAATCAAAGATGATTTCGGATCAAATATAAGTAAAAATCAAGAAAGGTAGAAAGAGATTGAAAATGAAAAACTTAACTTGAACTTATAGATTAATGATTCCAATATACAAGATCAAATCAAAGCTTAAACATGAAAAGAAAGAAAAGATGAAGTTCTAGTGAGAGAAAGTTAAACACTTTCTCTCTCTAAAAATAAAACTAAAGAAAGAAAAATGAACTAGCTAAATTAACTAACACCCTCCTAATGTGTCATTAGGAGGGTATATATAGGAGGTGGGGAGTGCATGTGTTGCTTCCTTCTTTCTTTCTTCTCGTCTCGACTGGATTTAAATTCTTTGTCTTTCTCGACGTCGTCTCGGGATTTGTCGATATAAATTGAACTTGTCTTATAATTTTCTTCTTCTATTAGACTTGAGTTCTTCGACTTCATTAAACTTCCGTCTTTAGACTTTTTCTTTGATAAATCTTTAAAATAGGCCTTGGACTTCCGTTCTTTTTACACTCTTGATCTTTTGACTTCGTCTTTTCTCGTTTTCTTCGATAAAAGCCCGTGATAGCCCGTGTTTTCTCCCTTTTTCATATTTTTATTCTGAAACACAATAAAAACACAAACCACGTATAATTCCGACTTTTACGACATAAAATACACGTTATGAATCCCAATTTTTTTAATGAGTGGTCATGTTCTCTATAAGCTCTCTATACTCCTCGGGTCTTCTCTTCATAAATATACCACCAGCGGCAGCATTAATCGTATCACGATCACGAAAAGTTAAACCATTGTAGAAAGTATCAATTAAAGTGACGGGGAGCATATTATGGTTAGGACAACGATCTATCAAGACATTATAACGTTCCCAAGCATCAAAAAGCGACTCATCAGATTCTTGAGTGAAACCACTGATTTGATTACGAAGACTAGTTACCATGGATGGTGGAAAGTATCTTGATAGAAATTTTTGAGTCATCTCGTCCCATGTATGAATTGAGTTTTTGGGAAGACGATCAAACCATTTTTCAGCATGGTGGGATAAGGTGTGTGGAAAAACGTGTAGGCGAAGAAAATCCATGGTAACACCAGGAAATTTCATGCTGTGAGTGATGGTTATGAATTTATCGAGGTGTTTGTTAGCATCATCATTCGGTAATCCGCGAAATGGACAAGCGTTTTGAACTTGTTGGATCATGTGATGCTTCAACGAAAGTTTGGGAGCCGTTATTTGCATCGGTGAAATCGGTCCTCCATGTCCATTCATAGTTTTTGACATAGCTCCTCCATCGTACGAAGGTCGGGTTGAGAAGCATGGTTGTTATTATTCATATTCGGGTGAGGGGGGTTGTTATTATTATGCACACCGGCCATATCTAAGTCTCTACGAGTCTCGGGTTCAAAATAAGACAAAGATCGAGTACGCATACACTAAAAATGAACTACAATTTTTTTTACTTTTTATCTTTTTTTTTATTTACTTTTTTTGGATTTTTGGAAATTTTATATTTATTAGGATTTTTTGAAAATTTTTAAGCTTGAAAATAACGTTCCCAAAAGAACGGATCCCAAAATCCGATTTTTCTCACTAAAAACCGTTAATCGTTACGAAAAGAGCCGGCAACGGCGCTATTTGATTTACTGGTTTTGTGTGTGTGTCCTCGTGTTGTTAGTACTCGATTCACTTCGAATTGATCACGGTTTAAGGTTGAATTATTGTAATTGGTCACTAAAAGGGGAGCTTTTGATTAGCTATTTCTACAGAATATATAAAAGACAAAGTTATTTAACATAAAATAAAAGAGAGAAATCTAACCTTGATTGGCGGGAAAAAGAAATTTAAAAATTAACTTGAAA
This sequence comes from Glebionis coronaria, assembly GCA_025667525.1. Taxonomy (NCBI): domain Eukaryota; kingdom Viridiplantae; phylum Streptophyta; class Magnoliopsida; order Asterales; family Asteraceae; genus Glebionis; species Glebionis coronaria. The sequence continues at coordinate 55,577 of JANFOE010001291.1, read as the reverse complement.
CAAAAAGGGAAACTCAAAACTGTCGGAATACACGCTGTCGGAATACCATCGGAATAATGATCGGAAAATCCGTCAGAATGTATCAAAAATCCTGTCGGAATAACTGAAACAGTATCGGAAAAAACTATCGGAATCTTTGTCGGAAAAATACGTCGGAAACACGGTCGGAATGTCTGATCACCAATACTATCGGAATACCGATCGGAATACTAAACCCTTTTCCGATAGAAGTTATCGGAATAACTATCAAAAAAGGTAAACCCTTTTCTGATGAAGACTGTCGGAATAACCGTCGGAAAAGGTAAACCCTTTTCCGATGGAATGTAAAACGCAATAAGAAAAAACGAATAAGCTCTTTTTAATAAGCACTAATCAAAACTTGACCAAAACAATAATGAAAATAACTAAATAAGCACGAATAAGAAACTTTCAAAACACTAAATAAGTAAGATTTATAAAATAAACGTTAAAAAGATTAAACTTTTAAAACACTTAAACGAAAATAAACTAAAAGAAATAAGCTAAAACCTTAAATCGTTTAAAAACATTGATAAGAACAAAAAGATGAAAACTTCAATCAAATAAGCACCAAGATTAAACAAGTGACCTACTGCAACACCCCCAAATTTACACAATTCAATACAGCGGAAGACTCGTTGGTGTTACGGGATAGCACATTACTCACATCATAGACAACGCTTAAAATCGCTTCGTTTAATAATAAAGCATTTCCATTCATAAATATCAAGTTTACATAGGTCCCAAGTCATGTTATTTCATACAAGTTTTACAAAGCATTTGAAGGGAAAGTATTGTTTAAGTGCGGGCCATGAATTCTTATCGTCTTCCCGAGAATTACCTTCAAGTACCTGAGATAAAACATGTTAAAAGAAAAGGTCAGCAAAAACGCCGAGTGAAGTCAAAGAGTTTAATGAAATCCATCAATATAACATCAGTATAAAATTATTACCAAAAAGCATTTTGTACAAATCTTTGTAGTAGGCCATAAAATAGCCAAAGTCATTTTATTCAAATCCTTATCAAAAATCATAATATAGGCTTTCGCGTTCAAAATCATTATACGAACCATTGTTGTTAAAAACATCATACAATACGTTCTATAACGTTAAATAAAAACCGTTATATGAATATGGTTATGTAAAACCAAAACACGAACATAAAATCAATAATAAGATCCCGTATTGCTAGTCAAGCAATTCATTGTAATTCAGTGCGTATAGCAGTATTTCGTTCTTTGGATTATTATAAGCCGCGTGACATTGTTACCTTACTACAACAAACAACGGGTAGCTAACCCCAAACTCATTTTCCCATCTAAATTAGCGTGTCGTCACAATAATCACGCTTTTGTAAATCTTCTCATATATAAATTCGCTTACCAATCAATGTGCACGACGGGGATCAACCGTCAAGGCGCGAAGTGAGGTGATCGTCCCCAAATAGTACTATTATATGCATAAGCGTCTACCAAATCCCGGTAGTTCACAATTCATGCTAATGGTACTTTTAGTGACATAACCTAACTTTAATAATCCATTTCATTTCATCTATTGGGTCATTTAATCATTCATCGGGTCATACAATCATTCAGGTCTAAATCAATAAACAGGCAATCGGGACAACTAGTGTCCTGTTTTATAAAAACTAACATGTTATCTCCCTCGCGGGTTTATAAAACATTTCATAAAAACATTTAAAAGAGTGCGAGGCTATGAACTCACGTTGATGTGGGAAAGCGGGTTATCGGCAATTCGAATGTACGGTACGTGCTTCAATCACGGAAACCTAGACAAATAATACTCGTCTTAGACTTTTGTCCAATGACTTTATCAAAATAATAATTATGTATACATATGATGATTTTATATATATGATGATGATCAAGTGGGTTTATACATCCTTACTCATTCATTATAGTGTTTATGTGTTGGTAATTTTCAAGACTAGTTACACTAGTTCAACTTGTTTACATTTTGAAGCCCAATGGGCCTATTACAAGCCCAATACTATTCATTAGCCAAATTATACTTTTATTATCAGTATTATACTTTATATGTTGGGCCCAAATGGGTTAAGCCCAATAAATAAGTATATAAGTGTTTTACCAAATTAGTCGGGTTTATTGTCCATTAAGGCTACTTTGGCCCGTTAATGTCTATATGTTGTAAAGCTCGGGTTTTATCGGTTTTTACTTGTTATATATGTTTATATATCAGTATGTGAGTTTATAAAAGTTTACATTAGACGGGTCCAACCGTCTAAGTTTTATTTAACAAAAACGTTAATCTTTCGGTTTTAGCCGAAAAGACGTAAAACTTAGTATATAGTTTTTATAACTTATAAAACTTACCAAACTACCATTTTTATATAATGTTCATTTACTAATCCTTATGTATTTTTATATAAATGAAATATATAAGTTAGTGGGTTTTAATTCACATTTTATACTATATTTATTTGAGTGCTTATATAATAATATTAAACATTAATTTCACAAAATCAGTCCTAAAAATCTAGTTTACTAAAATGATCATATCTAGAGTTATACATGGAGATAGAAACCTTTATTTTTATCACAGAAACTACATGATATGTGCTTCATTTTATTCCTTTATAGCTACTGATGAATCAACTTCTAAATATTTTAATAAATTCGTCCAAAACAGTGTAGGCAGATTTGCACTCTAAACTTGTTTTGATCATATCTCATTCATTTTTATAATTCCATTGTATGGCCAACTCTCACATGTGTATGAAACCTAATACTTACTGTATATTGATTCCACTTCACCATTTTATCAGTTTAACATTTGGTTACTTACTGTTTTTATACAGCCATCATATTTAGCAAGATTTTAACCTTGTTTCTTATGGTTTTTCATCTTTTTAATCATATTTATCAACACTTGATCCCCACACAACATTTTTATCATCATATATTCATCATATACATATACAATTAGAAAGAAAATACATGATTACATAATCAAAATAACAAGAGGATGGGAAGAACAATCTTTATACCACCAAGATTGTGTAGGTATTCATCAAGACTTGGATTTTTGATGGAGAAACTTGTGATAGATCAACACCAATCTTAAAGACCACCAATACATGTAAACTTCTTGTAGAAATCAGCCCTTGAACATCACCAAATCACGTCCTTGGATGTTAGAATCACCTCCAATCTTCAAGGCTTCAAAGGTTCTTCATCTTATGTATGAATAACATAGGATTTGTGGTGTAAATTTTGATCAATATGGTGGTGGTGGTGGTGGAAGTGGACGGCAAAAAGAGAGGAAAAGATAGAGAGATGAAGTTGTTTTGCATGTGTAAAAATGAGGAATGGTTTTGGTTTAGTTGTTTTAAGGCTTGGATGGTTTAGGTGGAAGGCTAAGGACAAGTGTCCTTAGCTTGTTATGTAAGATTGACACACATGAGGTGTTGTGTAGCTTATGTAGCCATCCCATATTGGGGGTGGGACAAAAGTGGTTTTGTCTCATCCCTAATTATTTACGGGTACTCCTCGATTCTAGTTTCCTCGATTTGCGTTCCCTCGGGTCGTTTTACAAAAAACGTTTTTTATAAATTATGAATCAACGGCACAAAACGAATCTAATAAAAATTGTATCATCAAAAACGGAGTTCAAAAACGTAAATACGTAATCCTAAGGTTTCCAGTTTAGTCGTAAAGGACGTTAAATTATAATCGTAAGTCCTACTCTCTTCTCGTAAATTTGTGAGTTTATGAACTAACTCAAAAATCACAAAATAATATTCACGGATAAATTTATTTTCTGAAATGTCGGACTGTCACCAAAACGGTGTATGTAAACGTCAGCACGTAGTGTAGAATCCTCCGGTTTAGACGTAGTCGAGGCTACTTCAAGACGTAATTCCAAATTTCTTCCCAAACATAAGTGAGTTCATAATATAACATTAAAATAATGTTTTTAAATAATATTTTAGAATAAAATATAAACCATAAATTGACGGATTGTCGTAGCATTTACCCCTAAACAGGATCTTTGTCCTCAAAGATCATCTTATCTTACTACTCGCTTCTTATAGAGTTAAAGCCATGTGGGTATTTCCTCTACATTCGGTCTTTTCTCACAAGTGTAATTCATTACAATACGCGAGTTTCATCAAACATAACTACGGGAATAAGATCAGGCTTAATGTTGACTTAGTTTCTCTATCCATGATGTTCACGGGTTTTTGATGAATGCAACTTTTCACCGATCTAAACTTTACTAAGAAACAATCAGATTCTCACTTGATAGACATTTCATCAAGTTCGATATACGAAACATAATTCACGCAGCTCTTGAAGTCCTAGGGTAGATCCAACTTATATGCCTTTCAATCCAACTTTTACATCATCTCAATGGTCCCATACAACGGGGACTTATATCCCATGATCTTTCAGATCATCAATTTATTTTTCCATATTTAAATTTTTTGGCATAACTTCGCTACCCATCTGGCACTTCAAGATCTACATTTCATATTCACATAACCTCCTACCCACTACCGACAGTCAATAATCAAATCCTAATTTAAACAATCATTTCAGGTCTCGCGGGTCGAGTATTTTGTAAGGTTAGGTTCGCCATCATAGGAAACCTTAAACCTAAAAGACATGTCTAACTCACAATGGGTGTATGTCGGGTGTCTTTATCCCAACTCCTGCTTACAGATGCTCTAATATTTAAATCTTAACAAGATTCGATCTCGATCCTAACACGATAATTATCAATGATAATCTCTCCAAAGTAAAACGATTTTATAGTTTATTACCAAAGGTCAATCATTCAAACATAGAACAGCACTTATAGTATTTTGTATCGTTACTTTACCTCGTCCCTTCGATTGGGGTGGTACACAGTACTCTCATCAAGATTCGTTCTTAATGACTTCTGAGCAAATCTCTAGAAATTCAATGCGAAGCGAGGATCTTGATTGAGATGATCGATACAGGCACATCATGTTTACCCAACTCCTTTAAATACAAAAGAGTCAATTTCTTCATCAAGAATCTATCATTAGTAGGAATGATATTAGTAGATTTGGTCAGTCTATCGACGATGACCCAAATCGAATCAAATTCAGATGATGACCTTTACAATAGCTAGACGTTTACTAATGTATGAGGCAATGTCTGCCTTCATAATTTGCCATCAGTACAACTTCTTCAGATAAAGATACATTAAATAAGAAATGACAGGAATAGAATACTTATACTTACAAGATTCCAACATAACTATATCTCACAATCCTCCATATTTAGACAATCACAAGTGGCCTTTTATACATTTAACGCTATCGGCTTCTCAATTCTAATGATTCATATTAGTCATGAATCCCTTTTTATCATCTATATTATCCTTCTTACAAGCATCGGCTATATCCTAATTGATTTTTTATACTTTCTACATAATGTGTCAGTATTTACATTCACCTTTCCTGATGAAATAATTATCATGAACACAATTCACTCAGAAATTCTTTCTTCACATTTTCTAAATTTTAGTTTCGTCTCAACTATCATTTTTATCAGTTTTGCTCAATCCGACGTTTTAAAGCGTCGATAACTATTACACGTAAATTAACAATAAATATTAAGTTTTTATGAAACGTAAACGTTAAAAGTTTTAAATTTCTTAGCTCGACCAATTATATAAAGATATTCGAAATAAATTTGAATTTTAGTTAACACGATTTTCGGTTGATTTATTGAAAATAATTAATAAGACTTGTAAATGTTCAAAAAATCTTTGGTTGTACTTTGGTCAAAATTTTCTTTGTTGAAAAGCAAAAATTGTTGTTACAAATTTCAAGTTATGGTTTAAATGGTTTCCTCAATTCCTCTTAGGATGTCTTGAGGTATACACGAACATTTACCCTTACACGGGAGTTTAGTTAAATGATATGTGTATAAAGGAATAATCCCTTAAAAATCCTTTGATAAATGATTTGTCAAAACATATTTCCATTTTCTTTCTGGTAAAACCCAAAGCCTTAATGGCTCTAATTTTTGAAGAGTCAATATATTCCATTTTCTATTAATCACACGGTAAAATAATGTAAAGGATTAAGTCTTTCATCACATGTTAAATATTCAAGGTACAAGTTTTTATTGTTCGGTCAATTTAGGGCAATATATAAATAATTACTAACTCCTTCTTATACTTATAAACAAACAAATAGTCATTAATGATCACAAGCATGAATTTATCAAATTACAGCCTACACACGTGATTCACCAAATTTATGAATGCTACATGTGTATTAGTCAATCCAAACGACATCACGTGAAACTCATAATGTTCATTACAAGTTCTGGATGTAGTGATTGGAATAGATAATCTTCTTCGCGGACGTGAAGTTGATGATAACCATGTCGTAGATCAAATTTCCTGAATATACGCTAGAACCTTGTAAATGATCGAACAATCTATCATCTTGGGTAGTGGATATAGATTTTAATCGTCAATTTACCTAGTTCACGGTAATTAAACAAATATAAGAAATAATAACACCATAGCTCTTCATGATGACGAGCTTGGTAGAATAAAATCTTTCTCCGACAACTCTCTCAGTTATACGGTAACACTTTCGATTCAAATGGTGCTGAAGTACAGTGCACATGCCACGGGTGCAGCACCAAGAATATAATCAATACCAAATTCAACTTGCCTTAATGGCGAAAGTCTAGGTAATTCACCAGCCAATACCTCCTAAAGTTTCAGATAACATAAACATCTTTTAATACATTTATTTTAAGTTCTTTCTAGATTATAATATCTATGACTAATTTATAACTATTCATGGTATAATTTCAAGTGTAAATGCAGGATATGGTCATCCATCAAGAATTATTTAGATCACTTTTGATAATCAACATCTTATCATTTAGGGGAATTCTACTCGAGTTCCCATCAATTAAGACAATGTCGTCATGTCATAATCAATCAATCCATTCTACTGGAATTATCAACTTTCTAGTTTCATTACCGTTGATAAGATGTGAACTTCTCAAAAGACTAATAATAACACATAATCCTTCACAGATTCAAGAATATTAGGATACATAACTAACCTTAAAAGAGTAAGGTTAACGCATAATCTATGCGAGAGAATTTCAAATCAGATATAGACGAAAACATTTAACAAATATGAATATATCCCATGTTTTCATAATTTGAGTACGCATTCGAAAGCTCCTCAGATCGTTACCCAGGTCATTCAAATGAAATATAATCAAAAGAAATGATCGGAACGTCGATACATCCAGTCGGGTATCAACACTCGGTAATCATATACTTTTCCAAAGAATCTTACTACGGGAGAATCGGACAAGAAGGGAATATCAATTGTCAAAATAAGACAAGTTCCACAGACGAGTAATTCGACTCAGAAGAATAAATCGTACGGGCACATATGTAGGTGTCCCTATCAATATGTCCCTATTTTTCACTTCTTGCAGATCTCACAAAATTTCAATCCTTCACAATTTCAAGGAAAATGTAATGTTTATTAACAATTTTATGGTGACTACTAATCAGCCTTGAATGGTCCATTCCAAATTGTATGTAGGCGCGCAACTATATACAATTTCAAGATTAACGATGCAATACTCAGTTCGTCAAAATTTTATCATCATGTTTATAATAAAAACATTTTCATGCTTAATTCTTAAATAAGAATCAAAAATAAATTTACAAAGATTTTCTTTATTATGAAGACAATTAAGTTTTCCAAGGTATTTCATAATCAACTTTATTTCAATAATGATTATTTATAAGTCTCACTTTAAATAATCCATATAGTGATGAAAATTCAATTTTCTCAAAGGATACTGTTTTATCTTATAAAAACAATGAGTGATTTGCAAAAGAGTGATGAAAAGTTGTTTACCAAGAACTAACCACAATATAATATGAAATGAGCTTAGACAAATAATCATGAGGTTCATGATCTCAGTGGCACTCAAAAAGAATAATCCATAACGTAACTCAAATCGAGATGAGTACTTGTTCAATGGTTGCATCACTAATGAGAACATTAGGATGGAGCAATAAAAGATAGATAACATTGATACATGTAGAATTTAGCAACCAAAGGTAGTATTTTCATTAATCACAAACAAGTCTAAATTGTACCGTAACACATTACGTGTCATTATGTCATACAATATCAAGAACTCATCCTACCAACTGATGTCTCAGTTAAGTTTGGGATTATTTTTAAAAGATACTACAATGAATACTAATCCACAGTAGTCATTAGGTGTTCCACATGTCCCGAAAGATCCATCGGTCCCAATTCAGAAGAAGATTTCTTCAATTTATTTCTTGGACACTGGGCATCCTCGTTAGTGGACAATGGCCTAGGAGAAACCCTCAATACGAACCAACAATCATTTAAAACCTTATAATTCAATCATAGAACTTAACAACTTCCTCTTAACAATTTCTCATATTCCATATGGGTTAAATTTTACTTCATTCAAATTTCAATCAACTTATACTCAATTCGATATCCTACCTCATTCTCCAATACTTTCAACCTCATTCTTATACCTTGAAGGGCAATAAAAGCTCGATATGAACAATACTTAATTTCCAATCCTATAGTTTCTTACAACAATGGTTATCAAATGAGTCACTAGTATGAAATGACTCGATCATTCAATTAGACTTCTCGGAAAGGTACAAGTGGCATGAGGCTTTTGGGTAATGGTTCCAATGACAGCCTCAAGTGCAACATTCACCCTTTCGATTTCAAATTTAACAACTGGGTGACAACGAATCAGATGACACCTTTCCAGGTGGTAATGTTTTGTCAAACTCTACTCTATAAGGAAAGATCGTCATGACATCGATATCAGATTTAATCTCGCCAATTCTTCTTCAATATCACAATCAACTAATATCTACATTTCTACGAGTATCAATCATTTGTTGGGATCATAAATATCCACAACTTGGTTTAGATCTAGAATAACTAGAATTCCTATGGGAATAGCTTCGATTAATTTACTAGGGGATTTAGGGTTCCTTGTGACAATCTACGTCGTATAAATATCAAAATAATCATCAAACAATCATGTAATAAAATTACATCATATATATATATATATATATATATATATATATATATATATATATATATATATATATATATATATATATATATATATATATATATATATATATATATATATATATATATATATATATATATATATATATATATATATATATATATAATCCAAGTTATATATATATTAAAATAACACTTCTCAGTCTGGCCTTGTCGGTAACTCGGGAATTCTTCGGCACCGTTATAGTCAAAATATTTTTAGACATTTTGTGAAAAATGTTTATAGTTAAAAGATTTTGAAATGTTTTATTCAAAACCTTGGTTTTAAAAATATTTCGTTCTCTATAACGAGAGCTCTGGTACCAAACTGTAACACCCCCAAATTTACACAATTCAATACAGCGGAAGACTCGTTGGTGTTACGGGATAGCACATTACTCACATCATAGACAACGCTTAAAAATCGCGTCATTTAATAATAAAGCATTTCCATTCATAAATATCAAGTTTACATAGGTCCCAAGTCATGTTATTTCATACAAGTTTTACAAAGAATTTGAATGGAAATTATTGTTTAAGTGCGGGCCATGAATTCTTGTCATTTTCCCGAGAATTACCTTCAAGTACCTGAGATAAAATATGTTAAAAGAAAAGGTCAGCGAAAACACCGAGTGAATTCATAGAGTCTAATGAGATCCATCAATATAACATCGGTACAAAATTATTACCAAAAATCATTTTGTACAAATCTTTGTAGTAGGCCATAAAATAGCCAAAGTCATTTTATGCAAATCCTTATCAAAAATCATAATATAGGCTTTCGCCTTCAAAATCATTATACGAACCATTGTCGTTAAAAACATCATACAATACGTTTTATAACGTTAAATAAAAACCGTTATATGAATATGGTTATGTAAAACCAAAACACGAACATAAAATCAATAATAAGACCCCTTATTTCTAGTCAGGCAATTCATTGTAATTCAGTGCGTATAGCAGTATTTTGTTCTTTGGATTATTATAAGTCGCATAACATTGTTACCTTACTACAACAAACAACGGGTAGCTAACCCAAAACTCATTTGCCCATCTAAATTAATGTGTCGTCACAATAATCACGCTTGTGTAAATCTTCTCATACATAAATTCGCTTACCAATCAATGTGGCACGACGGGGATCAACCGTCAAGGCGCGAACTGGGGTGATCGTCCCCAAATAGTACTATTATATGCATAAGCATCTACCAAATCCCGGTAGTTCACAATTCATGCTAATGGGACTTTTAGTGACATAACCTAACTTTAATAATCCATTTCATTTCATCTATCGGGTCATTTAATCATTCATCGGGTCATGCAATTATTCGGGTCCAAATCAATAAACAGGCAATCGGGACAACTAGTGTCCTATTTTATAAAAACTAACATGTTACCTCCCTCGCGGGTTTATAAAACATTTCATAAAAACATTTAAAAGAGTGTGAGGCTATGAACTCACGTTGATGTGGGAAAGCAGGTTATCGGCAATTCTGATGTACGGTACGTGCTTCAATCACGGAAACCTAGACAAATAATACTCGTCTTCGACTTTTGTCCAATGACTTTATCAAAATAATAATTATGTATACATATGATTATTTTATATATATGATGATGATCAAGTGGGTTTATACATCCTTACTCATTCATTATAGTGTTTATGTGTTGGTAATTTTCAAGACTAGTTACACTAGTTCAACTTGTTTACATTTTGAAGCCCAATGGGCCTATTACAAGCCCAATACTATTCATTAGCACAATTATACTTTTATTATCAGTATTATACTTTATATGTTGGGCCCAAATGGATTAAGCCCAATAAATAAGTTTATAAGTGTTTTACCAAATTAGTCGGGTTTATTGTCCATTAAGGCTACTTTGGCCCGTTAATGTCTATATGTTGTAAAGCTCGGGTTTTATCGGTTTTTACTTGTTATATATGTTTATATATCAGTATGTGAGTTTATAAACGTTTACATTAGACGGGTCCAACCGTCTAAATTTTATTTAACAAAAACGTTAATCTTTGGGTTTAGCCGAAAAGACGTAAAACTTAGTATATAGTTTTTATAACTTATAAGACTTACCAAACTACCATTTTTATATAATGTCCATTTATTTATCCTTATGCATTTTTATATAAATGAAATATATAAGTTAGTGGGTTTTAATTCATATTTTATACTATATTTATTTGAGTGCTTATATAATAATATTAAACTTTAATTTCACAAAATCAGTCCTAAAAATCTAGTTTACTAAAATGATTATATCTAGAGTTCTACATGAAGATATAACCCCAATTTTTTATCACAGAAACTACATGATATGTGCTTCATTTTATTCCTTTATAGATACTGATGAATCATCATCTAAATATTTTAATAAATTCGTCCAAAACAGTGTAGGCGGATTTGCACTCTAAACTTGTTTTGATCATATCTCATTCATTTTCATGATTCCATTGTATGGCCAACTCTCACTTGTGTATGAAACCTAATAGTTACTGTATATTGATTCCACATCACCATTTTATTAGTTTAACATTTGGTTACTTACTGTTTTTATTCAGCCATCATATTTAGCAAGATTTTAACCTTGTTTCTTATGGTTTTTCATCTTTTTAATCATATTTATCAACACTTGATCCCCACACAACATTTTTATCATCAGATATTCATCATATACATATACAATAAGAAAGAAAATACATGATTACTTAATCAAAATAACAAGAGGATGGGAAGAACAATCTTTATACCACCAAGATTGTGTAGGTATTCATCAAGGCTTGGATTTTTGATGGAGAAACTTGTGATAGATCAACACCAATCTTCAAGAACACCAATACTTGTAAACTTTTTGTAGAAATCAGCCCTTGAACATCACCAAATCACCTCCTTTGATGTTAGAATCACCTCTAATCTTCAAGGCTTCAAAGGTTCTTCATCCTATGTATGAATAACATAGGATTTATGGTGTAAATTTTGATCAATATGGTGGTGGTGGTGGTGGAAGTGGACGGCAACAAGGGAGGAAATGAGAGAGAGAGATTGTAAAACCCGTAAAAATAAGGTCATAATTTAATTCTATTTTCAATTATTTTGAAGTATTTTATAACATTAAATATTATTATGTTTAACGGTTTAAGTTGAAACCGATATTAAATATTATATTTTAATATTTTGACGAGCAACGAGAACTACTAGTGATCGCGATACCGACGGATGCCAAAAATTTTATATTTTATTATCGATAGTTTCGATATTTAATACTTTCGACGATATCGTTTCAATTACGTATCGAGTCGTTATATTATTATTTTTCGTGTGCGTTTAAACTTTTAAAAAGTACAATCTAACATTTTCAGGTAGTGAAATATTTTCTCTTATAATATTTTGAAACTTATTTTTGTGTTGGTTGACGAACTCACAATTTACGGATTTAAATTTGGGCTTACGTGCATAATTTAGCGTCCCTTACGACTAAACCGGAAACCTTAGGATTACGTATTTACGTTTTTGAACTCCGTTTTTGATGAGACAATTTTTATTGGATTCGTTTTGTGTCGTTGATTCATAATTTATAAAAACGTTTTTCGTAAAACGACCCGAGGGCACGCAAATCGAGAAAACTAGAATCGAGGAATACCCGTAAATTAGTGAGGTGGGACAAAATACTTTATCCCACCCCACTAGCTAGCATGGGATGGCACAACATGACACCACAACCATATGTGGCATCATGTTAGCTACAAACTTACAAGTGTAAGTAAGCTTATAACTTAAGCTTACAACTTTCCACTTCCTAACAAAAACCATTAACCACTTATCATTTCCATCTTTCCATACATGCAAACTACTTCAAATCCTCTCAAAACCACCACCCCTTGCCATCCATATTGAAGCTACAAACACCCCTTTGATCTTTTCTATCCATAAAATACATGTTAACTAGCTCTATCATGGAGTTATCTTGAAGCCTTGATCATTTGGTGGCCATATTAACAACATTGGAGGTGATTTGCTTGTGTCCTAGGGCTGATTTCTCAACTATTGTTCTTGGTGTTTGATGTCTTGGAGTTACTTGTGGTGTTCATCAAGTTCTTGTCTTCCAAAAACAAGAAATACACTTGGTTGGTAAAGAAGATCATCCTCTCCATTTTCTCTTGTTATTTTTGTAAAGAACAAATGTATTTTCTTTATTTTGTATATGTATATGATGTATATATGATGATAAAAATGTTGTGTGGGGATCAAGTGTTGATAAATATGCTTAAAAATGTTAATAACCATAAGAAATAAGGCTAAAATCATGATTATTTAGTTGGCTGTATAAAAACAGTATATAACTAAAACTTGAACTGATAAACTTGCATGTTATAATCCATTTACAGTAAGTACAAGATGTTATACACATGTGAGAGTTGGCCATGCAATGGAATCAATATAATGAGTGAGATATGATCAAAACAAGTTAGGTGTTCTAATCTGAATAAGCAGTTTTGTAGGGACTGTTAAGGCAAGATGAACTTAAAATGAGCAGTAGCTATAACTAAGTTAAATGTAGCACATAATATGAAGAACATGTCACCCAAAAATGAGCTTCTAATTCATTATAGAATTATAGATATGATAAAAATGATGAAGATGAAAATAAAAATCAGATTTTGAGAATTAATGTTTATTATTATTATATAAGCACTCAAATTTTATTGTATAAAATGTAAAATAAAAACCCACTAACTTATGAAACTTATTTATATAAATATGTAAAAGTTTAATTAAATGGATAAATTATATAAATGGTAGTGGAATAATACTTATAAGTAATAAAAACTATAAACTTGATTTTTACGACTTTTTCGGCTATTACCGTAAAATTAACGTTTTTCGCCAAATAAAACTTAGACGATCAAACCCGTCTAATGTAAAGTTTTTAAAATTCATATACTGATATATAAGTAACTAATACAAGTAAAAACCGATAAAACCCGAACTATAGGACATACGGACATTAACGAGCTAACTAAGCATATTGGACTAATAATTGGACTAAATAAGTTAAACACTTATAAAAAGAACTTATTGGGCTTAACCCATTTGGGCCCAACATGGAAAGTATAGATACTGATAATATAGGTATAAAATGGATTAAAACAAGTTAAAGAACTTAAACTAAGCTTATTGGACTTAAAATAGGTAAGTAGGTAAAACTAGTAAACTAGTAAAAAGTTACCAATACGTAAACACTAAAATGAGTAAACAAGGATATATAAACCCACTTGATCATCATCATATGTACAAAATCATCATATGTATATTGTTATTTTGATAAAATTCATTAGACAAGAGTCTAAGACCGATTATTATTTATATAGGTTTCCGTGACCGAAGCACGCCCGTAGCCGATAATCCGCCTTTCATTATCAACGTGAGTCTATAGCCTCGCTTTATACTAGTTATTAAATGATTTTAAACCCGCGAGGGGGAATACATGTTTTATAAACTTAGAACACAAGATTTTTATGGTATGCTTTGTCCCTCTATGAATGGACCCGTGGTTGCCTTTAAATTGCATTAAGTGTTTGCCTTAGTTAAAGCCTCAATTATGGACCGTTAATTAACCTATGATGGGTTAACCGCTAGTACAATTAATAGATCTATGGGGGAAGCCGCCCCGGTTCAGTTTTTGTGGACTTGTCATAGAAGCTTAGGCCCGACCTCCACACTGTTTGAGCATATTGTATTGAGAAGTCAGGTATACGGCAATGTACCAATAATCTGGAGGTAACCGACAATTAATAAATCTCTCGTCTTATTAGACTGATATGGGAGTGTCTAAGGGCTCGGTTCCATGAGCTTATTGCAATTTATGCTATATACAATTATCATTGTTGATGCAAATTATTATATGATGCTTATAAGCATGCCACAAACTTATAATCTTTGCTTGTGTTCAAATTGATTTCATAAACCTATAGATTCACTCGGCATTTTTGCTGATTGTTTTACTCACATGTATTTCAGGTAATCAAGAAGTGGAAGCTTGGAGGTCACGGGGAATGAAGTTGTGCACTGCTTTTGTTGTTCAAACTCTTTGATTTATTTATCGTTCCATTTTTAAAACAAACCAATATGTTGTTTTAACTTATCTTTTGGTAACGATTACTTGGGACTACGCTACTCTGACAAATGTTTTAGGAACGATAAATCTAAAACGTCTCTTTTCGAGTCGTTCTTTATAAATTATGTGTTGTTGTATCATTGTTTAGCACCCAAAGATGTATTTCGCTGCGTGTAAATTTGGGGGTGTTAAAGATTGGTACCAGAGCCATGAGTTATAGAGAACTAGGTCTTTTTCAAAAAAAAAACCTAAACTATAACTGTCGGTTTTATTTTTCAAAGAGTCGGTGCACATGATTTCGCGTGACTTCAGGTTCAAGCTAATTCTGGAGATTACAACTTTAGTATACATTATTATGTATGCCTTATTGCTAAGTATTTCTAAATAAATACTATAATCCTTTATCGATATATATTTATGTCGTTAAACTTTTCGATAAAAGTTTATCATTTATTAATGATTAACTTAAATAAATACAATGAATTTTCAAGATCTTTCTGTATATTTTTGAAGTATTTAAATTGCTTTTATTGCAAAAATTTTATATTATGACCTTACATACCTTCATCTGCGCGCGTTACTTTCATTATTTAACCCTTTGAGATATCTACGTAGATATCCAAATCGTCTTCCGGCTATTTGTGCTTGGACGTCTTTTAACGTAATCTCTAGACCATTGTGTAGCTCAATGTGTCCTTGGAGTAGACTAACCGCTATTTATTGAAATTTATATGTATCGACTCCAAAGTGTATTGTTCGCTTATATCTCGGTAACGTCATCGTCATTTTATAAATCATCGTCTAGATTATGGCGCTAGATTGGAATACGATTTTACATCTATAAACTTGTATTATCCTCTTTCATTAACCTTCTTGCTCTCGGAACGCAACCTATGAATGTTCCATTCTTTTCTTTTTATGTTTTGTGTTTTTGGACAATCGTGGCACCAAGGAGATTTGCCTACATTGCCCCTTGAAACTTAAATTACGAACGTCTTTCACCGTTTTGCTTCCTAAATTTCGTGTTGAAGACCTTGAAGCATTTTCTGTCATTCATCATGCTATATTTTATTTGATGCTCATTACGAGATTTATTTTTCGTTGTTATAAAATCCACATGACATGTGTGTATATATGTATATATTTTGAGTCGTTAGGAAGTGTCAAAAAATACATTTTATGTAGAAACTGCAGGGGCAGTATAACAGGTCAAAACATAAAAGTAAAACTGCGTTTTTAAAATAAAACAGTCAAACCTGCACAGAACTTGCAGGGGTATTTTGGTCATTTTACATTGGGTTTCAGGTCTCGGGTAAAACTAGAAAGTCGTCTGAAACATCGTTTTGCATTAAAGTGCTTTAGACTCTGAGTCTTGGAGATGTCGTTTATCGGGTCAATTAATCGGGTCATATTTAAAAGTTAAATCTGATAGAAAATTCAGAACATGAGTTTTAAATGTTTCTAAGCTGTTTTGATTTCATTTGAGATCGTAAAATTTTAACAAATATTATTTTACAACTAACGAATACTAGTTGCATGTGAAAATATTTAAAAATAGAAACAATACAGGATTAGCAATTACCGGATTAATGGTGTAATTTAAAAACGAATAACATACTTTCTTAAAAGCATGTTGTGTCGAGTATCTTACAAACAATACACATGTGGATTGTTTTATTCTTTTCATATATATGACTCATTTGTCATTCGATGTTATTTTATTTTCGTTTTCTTCTAACCTTTCACTGATTTGAGTTGAGTTTTGAAGTTTTGCCTTCACATTCTTCGTTGACATTCTTATCGCGTATCTCATGACGTTTTCGTCTAAACCTTATAACCCTTTGAAAACTTAACAACTTGTAACCATTTCATTGGTTGTTTTATGAGCTACTATTTGCCACTTTTTACAAAACTTTGACTACTTTATACGTTGTCATAATGTCATATTATAAATAAATCTGATATTGTTTTATGATTATTTTCACCAATTGTTTTTACTTTGGTCTTAATACTTTTCGTAAGATTAAAAGTTGCTTATTAAGTATCTCACAAATTACTTGTATCCTATAAATTTATAAACTATTTTTAAATTCCATTTTACAAATGGCATGGTTTATATAAACATAAGAAACGTAATACTTTTCGACGAAATGAAGCACTGCATTGCTAGCCCTAAATTATACATGGCCTGATCACCTATGTCTAATTTAGAAGGAGCCATGCTAGGCTGAATAGTAGTCACCTTAAAAATCTTGATAATAATCAACTTTTTACTTGTATTTATGATAAAGATAAATAAAATGAAATAAAGTGAAAGGAAGTTTTGAAAACCTTTATATTTTATGCAAGTAACACAATTTCTATGCATCCGCATACGTTTTCTTACCTTTTCTTGAACGAATTACGCGCTTACGAATACGTTTTTACTCGACAATCGTTTTTCTACTTGTTACTTCATTTTGTCTTATAACTGATTTCTTTTGACCGTTCGTATAATTACTGACTGTTGATAAATGACTTGAAAGTCTCGATGTTTTATCCTTCCTTCTCGTCCAATCTTCTTTATGCGACTGGGTAGATCTTTGGAATGTCTCCGCACGTGAATAATTAATTATCACTAGAGTGATTTCCGTATATCCGGGATGACGTCCGTCACTCTCGTTTGTCTCGAAACCCACTCTTTTGAACCGTGCTTTGACCTCTCTCTTTAAACACTAACATCGTTCATTTGATTTGTTTTAATTACAAGTGATTATTAGAAATTTTCTTTGATTAAAATTTTTGTATGGATCTTATTTCCGATCATGTATCGACCACCGCTAAGTTAACGAGCTGATGTTGGTGAACCACCGACCGCACTAACAAAATTGACAACTTGTTTAATCTTACTATTTCTTATCGTCTTACCATCAACGCCTTTATTTTATTATTCTCTTTAAGAATTCATACGACATTTTCTTCGTTCTCTTTTGTACCATTGATTTCGTATTAATTGTTGACTATTATTTTCATTCGTATTCGTTTGTTATCTTGTCACATTTCGAAACCCGAATATATCCCGTGTTATTTTGAAATAATAAACACCTGTATGTATTTCTACAAAGTATTATAAAAATTTTATGGAACTTTTATACATTTTTCAATGATTTTCAATTATCAAAATAACCATTACAAGTAAAAGGTCAAATTTATACATCATATTTTGTATAACTAAAACTAATGTTTAAAAATAAAATTATGTTCTACCTTTTGAACTAATTGACTTATCATACTTTACTTTTAATGTAATGAAATTACCGGTTTAATTTATATTCCTAATAATGATTTAATTTGGAAATTATATCTTCTAATTGTAACCAACAATATGAGTTTAATTTATAAAATTCATGTCATTCTTTCAAAGTTTCTTAAGACAACCAAAATAAATTATGAAGCTATTTAACTTATATTTTTAATATATCATCTTTATCAAGAAAGTACCTCAAATGAGTCTTAAGGTAATACCAAATCCGGGACGGATAATTGTGACAAACGTTATTTTAATGTTAATATTTAATTCATTCTTCGCTCTCATTTTTCTAGTATTGTGAATAATTATGTTTTACGGTTACGTGAGTCGAGATCCCTCGTCGATCGTTAATCTTAAATCATTTTACCACATCTTGTTCGTTTATGCGTTTATTGAAGTCATTTTTATCTCGTTCTGTTCCTCGTATTGAAGATTACTATTTTATTCTGAGTTTAAAATGAATCTCGGGAAGCAGTGTATAAGAAGAAACGATAAGTGTCACCAGGATTTATGCGTGTACTTGTAGAATGATTGAGGACCGAATCTCTTAATGAATGGAGTTAATAAATTCGTTACAACCTCGAGGAGTATGTTGAAGCCGACACCGCAAGTGGAAAGACTCTGGAGATAAAGTGGTTATTATCAAGGGTTCGTTCAAGGTTTTCTCGATGATTAACAATGGAAATCTATACTTGTTGTTATTGTTCGACCTTTTATTTTTATGTACTTATATGATGTGTGATCTAATCAAATGATCGTAAGTTGTGAGAACTTGAGACGGCATCATCCGATGACGTCCGATCATGTAGAACATATATTATGTAATATCTTTTTGACTTTCAACGACGATGTTTATTGAGACTTTAATGCGCGTTGGCGAAAGTGAGATGGTGTCTTTGTATTATCTTTTGAGTGAGGACCCGCGTGTGAGCACCCTCCGATGACGAAAACGTTTTTCTTGTTAATTCTTTTTGATGTGTGTCCATGGCTATCCGGCCAGTGGCTATCCTTTAAATTGCAACATTCTTTTTAACTGGACTTACCCGAAAATCCTGTCACCTATTCTTGTCGTCGAATGAGCTTCGTGTGATTCATAAAATTTTCATGTGTCGAACTTGACGGGTGACTGGTGGATAAGGATTTATTTATTCCTTTTTGGTGAGATACCACTTGACGACAAGTTGCATTTTGTAAAAGAACCAGTGGAGATCGTGGATTAAGATTCACGTGGGAACGTAAGGACTTCTTATTAAGGAATGTCGTCATCCTTCCGGGTAGTGAACAACTCGTGTATGAGGCGAGTTGAGCGCCGGGACGTCGCTCCCTTAAGGTGGTGAGGATGTAAAACCCGTAAAAATAAGGTCATAATTTAATTCTATTTTCAATTATTTTGAAGTATTTTATAACATTAAATAATATTATGTTTAACGGTTTAAGTTGAAACCGATATTAAATATTATATTTTAATATTTTGACGAGCAACGAGAACTACTAGTGATCGCGATACCGACGGATGCCAAAAATTTTATATTTTATTATCGATAGTTTCGATATTTAATACTTTCGACGATATCGTTTCAATTACGTATCGAGTCGTTATATTATTATTTTTCGTGTGCGTTTAAACTTTTAAAAAGTACAATCTAACATTTTCAGGTAGTGAAATATTTTCTCTTATAATATTTTGAAACTTATTTTTGTGTTGGTTGACGAACTCACAATTTACGGATTTAAATTTGGGCTTACGTGCATAATTTAGCGTCCCTTACGACTAAACCGGAAACCTTAGGATTACGTATTTACGTTTTTGAACTCCGTTTTTGATGAGACAATTTTTATTGGATTCGTTTTGTGTCGTTGATTCATAATTTATAAAAACGTTTTTCGTAAAACGACCCGAGGGCACGCAAATCGAGAAAACTAGAATCGAGGAATACCCGTAAATTAGTGAGGTGGGACAAAATACTTTATCCCACCCCACTAGCTAGCATGGGATGGCACAACATGACACCACAACCATATGTGGCATCATGTTAGCTACAAACTTACAAGTGTAAGTAAGCTTATAACTTAAGCTTACAACTTTCCACTTCCTAATAAAAACCATTAACCACTTATCATTTCCATCTTTCCATACATGCAAACTACTTCAAATCCTCTCAAAACCACCACCCCTTGTCATCCATATTGAAGCTACAAACACCCCTTTGATCTTTTCTAGCCATAAAATACATGTTAACTAGCTCTATCATGGAGTTATCTTGAAGCCTTGATCATTTGGTGGCCATATTAACAACATTGGAGGTGATTTGCTTGTGTCCTAGGGCTGATTTCTCAACTATTGTTCTTGGTGTTTGATGTCTTGGAGTTACTTGTGGTGTTCATCAAGTTCTTGTCTTCCAAAAACAAGAAATACACTTGGTTGGTAAAGAAGATCATCCTCTCCATTTTCTCTTGTTATTTTTGTAAAGAACAAATGTATTTTCATTATTTTTTATATGTATATGATATATATATGATGATAAAAATGTTGTGTGGGGATCAAGTGTTGATAAATATGCTTAAAAATGTTAATAACCATAAGAAATAAGGCTAAAATCATGATTATTTAGTTGGCTGTATAAAAACAGTATATAACTAAAACTTGAACTGATAAACTTGCATGTTATAATCCATTTACAGTAAGTACAAGATGTTATACACATGTGAGAGTTGGCCATGCAATGGAATCAATATAATGAGTGAGATATGATCAAAACAAGTTAGGTGTTCTAATCTGAATAAGCAGTTTTGTAGGGACTGTTAAGGCAAGATGAACTTAAAATGAGCAGTAGCTATAACTAAGTTAAATGTAGCACATAATATGAAGAACATGTCACCCAAAAATGAGCTTCTAATTCATTATAGAATTATAGATATGATAAAAATGATGAAGATGAAAATAAAAATCAGATTTTGAGAATTAATGTTTATTATTATTATATAAGCACTCAAATTTTATTGTATAAAATGTAAAATAAAAACCCACTAACTTATGAAACTTATTTATATAAATATGTAAAAGTTTAATTAAATGGATAAATTATATAAATGGTAGTGGAATAATACTTATAAGTAATAAAAACTATAAACTTGATTTTTACGACTTTTTCGGCTATTACCGTAAAATTAACGTTTTTCGCCAAATAAAACTTAGACGATCAAACCCGTCTAATGTAAAGTTTTTAAAATTCATATACTGATATATAAGTAACTAATACAAGTAAAAACCGATAAAACCCGAACTATAGGACATACGGACATTAACGAGCTAACTAAGCATATTGGACTAATAATTGGACTAAATAAGTTAAACACTTATAAAAAGAACTTATTGGGCTTAACCCATTTGGGCCCAACATGGAAAGTATAGATACTGATAATATAGGTATAAAATGGATTAAAACAAGTTAAAGAACTTATACTAAGCTTATTGGACTTAAAATAGGTAAGTAGGTAAAACTAGTAAACTAGTAAAAAGTTACCAATACGTAAACACTAAAATGAGTAAACAAGGATATATAAACCCACTTGATCATCATCATATGTACAAAATCATCATATGTATATTGTTATTTTGATAAAATTCATTAGACAAGAGTCTAAGACCGATTATTATTTATATAGGTTTCCGTGACCGAAGCACGCCCGTAGCCGATAATCCGCCTTTCATTATCAACGTGAGTCTATAGCCTCGCTTTATACTAGTTATTAAATGATTTTAAACCCGCGAGGGGGAATACAAGTTTTATAAACTTAGAACACAAGATTTTTATGGTATGCTTTGTCCCTCTATGAATGGACCCGTGGTTGCCTTTAAATTGCATTAAGTGTTTGCCTTAGTTAAAGCCTCAATTATGGACCGTTAATTAACCTATGATGGGTTAACCGCTAGTACAATTAATAGATCTATGGGGGAAGCTGCCCCGGTTCAGTTTTTGTGGACTTGTCATAGAAGCTTAGGCCCGACCTCCACACTGTTTGAGCATATTGTATTGAGAAGTCAGGTATACGGCAATGTACCAATAATCTGGAGGTAACCGACAATTAATAAATCTCTCGTCTTATTAGACTGATATGGGAGTGTCTAAGGGCTCGGTTCCATGAGCTTATTGCAATTTATGCTATATACAATTATCATTGTTGATGCAAATTATTATTTGATGCTTATAAGCATGCCACAAACTTATAATCTTTGCTTGTGTTCAAATTGATTTCATAAACCTATAGATTCACTCGGCATTTTTGCTGATTGTTTTACTCACATGTATTTCAGGTAATCAAGAAGTGGAAGCTTGGAGGTCACGGGGAATGAAGTTGTGCACTGCTTTTGTTGTTCAAACTCTTTGATTTATTTATCGTTCCATTTTTAAAACAAACCAATATGTTGTTTTAACTTATCTTTTGGTAACGATTACTTGGGACTACGCTACTCTGACAAATGTTTTAGGAACGATAAATCTAAAACGTCTCTTTTCGAGTCGTTCTTTATAAATTATGTGTTGTTGTATCATTGTTTAGCACCCAAAGATGTATTTCGCTGCGTGTAAATTTGGGGGTGTTAAAGAGATGAAGTTGTTTTTCATGTGTAAAAATGAGGAATGGTTTGGTTTAGTTGTTTTAAGGCTTGGATGGTTTAGGTGGAAGGCTAAGGACAAGTGTCCTTAGCTTGTTATGTAAGCTTGACACACATGAGGTGTTGTGTAGCTTATGTAGTCGTCCCATATTGGGGGTGGGGAAAAAGTGGTTTTGTCTCATCCCCAATTATTTACGGGTACTCCTCGATTCTAGTTTCCTCGATTTATGTGCCCTCGGGTCGTTTTACGAAAAACGTTTTTATAAATTATGAATCAACGGCACAAAACGAATCTAATAAAAATTGTCTCATCAAAAACGGAGTTCAAAAACATAAATACGTAATCCTAAGGTTTCCAGTTTAGTCGTAAAGGACGTTAAATTATAATCGTAAGTCCTAATCTCTTCTCGTAAATTTGTGAGTTAATGAACTAACTCAAATTTAAAATCCCAAAATAATATTCACGGATAAATTTATTTTCTGAAATGTCAGACTGTCACCAAAACGGTGTATGTAAACGTAAGCACGTAGCGTAGAATTCTACGGTTTAGACGTAGTCGAGGCTACTTCAAGACGTAAATCAAAACTTCTTCCCAAAAATAAGTGAGTTCATAATATAACATTAAAATAATGTTTTTAAATAATATTTGAGAATAAAATATAAACCATAAATTGACGGATTGTTACACCTACTTGAACCGAATCAAAATCAAAAACAAGAAAGGTAGAATAAGATAGATGATGAAAAGCTTGAACTTGAACTTGTAGATTAAAGATTCAAATAAAAGATTAAATGAAAAGCTTAAAACTTGAAAGGAAAAATGGAAGAAATCTAGAGAGAGAAAGTAGAATCACCTACTTCTCTCTAAAGATATGAAAACTAAAAAATAAAATGACTAACTAAAAATCTAACTAACACCCTCCTAATGAAGGATTAGGAGGGTATATATAGGAGAAGGGAGGTGTGGTGTGTTGCTTCTTTCTTCCTTTTGTCTTCTCGTATTTTTAAATGACTCGTCTTTCTCGACTTTGTCTCGGGATTAGTCGAATGATAAAATGAACTTGTTTTCTAATTTTCTTCTTTTAGTCGACTTGGTTCTTCGACTTTGTCAAACTTCCGTCTTTAGACCTTTTCTTCGATAAATCTTCAGAATCGGCCTTTGACTTCCATTCTTCTTGCACTTTTGATCTTTTGACTTCGTCTTTTGTCTCTTTCTTCGATAAAAGCTCGTGAAAGCTCGTGTTTTCTTCTTTTATCATATTTTTGTCCTGAAATATAATAAAAACACAAACCACGCATAATTTCGACTTTTACGACATAAATACACGTTTTGGTCTTGTTTTTATTATAATTAAGTGGTAAAAGGATAAGTGTTTTCACACTTATTACAACGCGTGGTTGTTGGCAGCACCACGTTTGCGATGATTTAGAGCAGATTAAGTCGATCCATGAATATCTGTGATTTGTGAAAAGAAAGGGGCGCCGAAAACAATATTAAAATGAAGCAACTAATAAGACATTCAAAATGATTTGAGGGGAAAAAAGTACTTACCTTTAGAAGTTCCAACAATGGGGTTACTGTAGGTTCAAGTGTCAAAGGCTATGGACCATTGACAGATGTGGCAATGCCAGCAGCTTTGCTAGGTGATTTTATCTACAGATTAAAAGACTTAAATTGCTGCCACTAAATCAAAAATCAACTAAACTAAAGTCTGATATTGAATTAATAAGAGAATAATTTAAGTTGTATACAACATGTTTTGAATAAAAGATTCATTTTCCATGTCCAATATGTAATATTCGAGGAAAAATTATGACTAGATGAGGTGTTAAATACATAAACAAACAGACCAAAAAATGCAAAACGACAGATTTAGATGAAGTTATAAAAATTTAAATGTAGAGTATGTGTGACCTTGCCGATGAAAATTTCTTGTCTGAATACCCTAATGATTAAGGAGGAATTTGTTCACTTTAGCAAAAATTCTGAATTAGTCATCTATGTAAACATTAATAAAGTTCTTTAGTGTCGTGTTTATGGGAACAGGCTTTATCAAAAATCACATCAACAGGGGCTATACTTTCTTCTTTATTCAAGCCATAGAACATGGAAACGCGTCAACCTTTGGGGCCTTATTAAGCTCTATGCATAATGCGATTCATATTGTGCTTTTATACCATACAACTTTTTTATTCAAACATTTTAATCATTATTATAATATCTTATCTTTCCTATATATTTATTGACCCATAAATAGCTTTGTGAATTTCTATTTTAAGAACTAAAAAGTGTTTGTGGGTCAGTTCGACCAGATGTCGTTATGACCTACCCGACACACCCATAACAAATGTAAAAAACATAATCAAGCTTCATTAGATTTAAAGGTTTTTTTTCGTTGTTTAGCATTTGTAGCAAAATTGTTCAGTTAATGTCGATGTAGTTTTGAATGGTTCATTGTTGTCATGATAAATTCATTAGCGCATAAATAGACTTAAACAAACACCCACATTTTCAAAAAACTTGATTAAATTAAAATTCAAACTAAAAAATTTCATAATAATCCTACGACTAAATATCTATACTAAGATTTAACGACTATCTACTAACTATCAAAAATAACACAATTTACAACACATAAACTATGCTTAGAACTTATATAATACATAATTGACCTTTATCTCGGCTGCAGGGGAAGTTGCATTGTTGCAATCGCCTCTTATGGGAATGAAACAGATCCCTCAACAACAATTCCACTTTCTTCAGCAAAGATGCCACTACGGAGTATTCAGAAACTCACAATACCAATAAAATCTAACTTGAGACTGTAGTGTTTGTTTTCCACCTGATAAAAAAGAATGTAAGGCTTGTCATTTTAATGCGGAAAATGGAACGTACTTGTATTCAGAACATGCATTTGTAATCGCACATCTACATCACAATGATGAACACCCCGATAACCGAAGAAAAATTGTTAATGATCTAGCACATATTTTTTCTGAACCAATAAATAGACTAATTAACTAAAAATACATGCACAACCTATTTACTTATTTTCTTGCCACGACCAAAACAACTAAAGATAAAACAAATCCATGTTGTAGCAGATATGAAAATAATTCAAGTAATTATGGTTAAATGACACTTCATAGAAAGGATGGACCTTGGTGGAGACCGGGGAGTGCCACGGCCCTCTCAAAACTTTGAGTTTTTACTTATATTTTCTTAAATGAGATACTCCTTTATCTCGCCCGGATTAATTGATATATCACTCGTCACTCCCAATAACTTCCCCAAGTTTCGTCCCCCACAAACCCTTGGATGTGTCATGACAAAGGTTTGATAAAAAAAGAGTGGATTACGGCACCCTAATTATTATCTATCCAGACGCTATTAGTTTTTAATTAATAACCAGGGCTAGGAGCATGAATAGTGACAGAACGTGTGGTGTAGAGCTTCCCCTCTCTAGGATCGATTTTGTGTAGTTTTTGATTTTGGATATGCGAAATCTCATCAGACTTAACAACTGTCAAAACTTTTTACGTTTTATGCAATAACTTTCTTACTTTTTTCGCAGTACACCAATGTTCCTTGACCAGTTAACACCAATGTTCTTGTATAAAAAATACTTAAAAATGATCGTAAATGCTTGTATTGACATCATACAAAGTAGTGTTTGTCCCCGTTGACCTCCACCATATTAAGAAATTAACGAAATCTTTATCACATACAATGTATAATATATGATAGTTTTCTTTCTCCCAAAACTTCTTGCTAGAGCCTTGAACCTACTAAGGGTGAAGTAAAAAGGAGTCAGAACCTGAGAACTAGAAGATACTGCCAACATAACGTAAACAGTACCGAATGCTTACACGGTTTGCATTTCTCAGGGTAGAACTTAGACCTGGGTATGTAAGAAAATAAAACATATGGTCAACAATGACACATCAAAATAAGACTTCAGTTATACAAAGTTGTACAAATGTAGTTATAACTTATAAGAATGGCAAGATACATGTTTTGGAAATATCATAATATGTTATAGTGTGTGCATGACATGAACATTTTAATCATTCATAAACCAAATTAAAATTATAAGTTGAAAAAACACAATTGTAGAAAACTTACATTAAGGTGACTTCTAAGGAAGCCTTTCTGGCACAGCAACAACAACCATATAAAGACCCATTTTTTAGATAAGAGAATGGGTCAAAACTTCTACATCCACATGCATTATAAGTAAAGTCGTATTAAATAACAACATAGATAGTAAAAGATTATGTACATGTCGCATATATTGCTTAGCAGAATAGTACCTCATGGTATGCCATCCAATTAGGAAGTAACATTACAAACTAATCGAGTCTGACTGAATGTGATGGGAACTGAGATAATCATGTCCATTAGTGCAGCCACAAACGAAAAAACCACTGATTTCGGTTAACTACTGATACAATGAAACCCCTAAAGTTTATTGGTTGCTTGTTGAAGTCCTGTGTGGTTCATGTGCAAAACTACGTGACACATTCACATAAAAATAGTTATATGCTCAAATGCTCAAGTATTATAGTAACAAAATAATACTACCATGGAGGTTTCATTCATAAAGTGTCACATCACAGACTTCACATAACTTATTTATAAATTCAAAGCTTTAATCCAAGTTACAACGATAGGATGTGGACTGTATATCAGGTTGCATAAGCTAAATCCCTATGACCTTGTTTACTTGTCTACCAGACATTCTACAAAGCATAAATCATACAAACCTGTGCTAAGAACAAATATTTTTTTGGGTAACGGGCCAACTTTTGGTAATTTCATATGAATGTAAACCTGTTTGTTCTTTACACGAAACTCACTCGTGGTAACATGAGGAGCCAACAGCTTAACCACAATATTGTAAAAAAAACATAAAGCCATAAATAAGAGTAACACATCCGAGAAAGGGAAAATCATACCTTTCTTTAACTTGTCCAAAATACATAAGCACAGACTATGCAGAAAATCAGGATCAAGATAAAATATATAAAAAGGAATTAAAGGTTGACTGATTAAGAAGACAGTAATCACATAAATTTTATGATAGGAATGACATGCCTGTTTGATGGATCTTCAAAAAGTGGGTTTTTATGATCCGTTCAAGAATCAAACTAATTTAACCATCTAAGGGGTGTTTGGATGTGCACATAACAAGTGATTACTTTAACCAGGATAAGCACATTCAAACACTCTCTCCTAAATTACAACAGATTATCAGGTTTTTATCCTGATCTTCCTTCTGAGTATCTGGTTAATCCTTTATATGATTAATCAAGTTCTCAAAAATTGTAAGCCGCACTGGAGAAGTTAAGCTGTTATCAATAGAATTAGCATGCCCCCGTTCTGTTACCTCAACCTCCACATTAGTACTATCATTAAGTGAATTAGTGTTCTCATGGTCACCTTTTTGAAACTTTAGCTCACCTGTAAGAGCATTAATCGAATTCCCATAATTTGAGAGCTAAACTAGAGAAGATGAACTGTTAACAGCATAGTTAGCCTATTTCCGGCATCTCACCTCAGTCTCAATATTTGTACAATCATTTACTAAATTAACCTTCTCCTGCTCTCCCATTTGAATCATTGGTTCGACAGTAAGATTACTACCTATCAGGTTCTCAATATTTGACATATGGACAGAAGATAAGGTTGTGCCATCATCATTAGACACATCCTCTATTTGACCTCTTATCTCGATGTAGTTGTAGAACTGAGTGTAGCGTCATAATTACCTTTCTGAATATCTAGTTCAAATCTGGTATTTTTCCTTGTGTTCTCCGTAACTGAGAGTCGGGTTGGAGAAGGGTATGTGCTATTGTAAGCACTGTTAAAAGCGGACATATTATCTTCTTGACTATGTATATCAATATCATTTGTAGAATTCAGTGCAGCATCATAATCACCTTTTTCCCGGTCTTATTTTTGAATATTTGGTTCATGAGTGAAAGTTTTGCTTGAGTTCTCGAAATATGAGAACCGGGTTGGAGAAGAGACTTTGTTGTTGTAGGCACTGCTATAGGCAGCGTGTCATCATCTTGACTTCTTATCTTCATATCATTTGCAGAATCCTCCGTTTCATCATCCATAATGTCGAGCATATTTGCAGCCAAACCCTTTAAAAGATTGCACTAAAGTAATGCATAACTACTCAGCTGCTACAATGACAGTTGAGAACTCGTTTGAAAAAACCTGTTTCAAAATACGAAAAATAAATAGTTAGTCTATCATTTGCACAGATTAAGCCAAATAAATATGGTTAAAATACGATGCCACACACCATGTGTGATGTGATCTATCAACTATTTTGGAACAGTGACATAAGTACATAACCTAGGCATCCCATAAGGATGCTCAATATCATTGTATGTAATGTTCAATGTGTAATAGACGATTGGAGGGACTAATTACTGCGACTTGGAGTCTCAATGATTTGTTTACAAAGTTTTTGCAGAATACAAATTAAATTAAAATTAAAGTAATTATTTTTCAAAGCTAGAATGTGAGAAATTTAGTTACTGAGATGAACTTAGAATTACTTAGCTATCCCTCATTTAAACAAAACAACATCTTGATATGATTATTCATTTAAATATATGTGTTCTTGGTTGATCTTTTGGCACTTAAGAGTATATCAAAAAGTCAATGTATCAAAAGATTATATTCTCAGAGGTGTTTTTTGTCTCAGTTATGCTAATAGGGTATGCGGAGATAACCTAGTGTTCTTAGTCCTTGTTGACGTTTCGGTGGGATGTGGCATTATTTTGTTTAATGATTAAGATTAGCCCGGTGGTTAAAGAGTACAACTTACCTATACCATAAGGGAAAAATAATTTATTGCAGGAGTTGCAGCATTTCCATATTTTAATATGAACGTCTTTCCTGAAGGGAAAAAAGAAACATGTTCCAGTTACGTTTTCCCAACTATGAAGAAGTTCCCACCTTGCTTCCAATATCAGTTACCCAATAATCATCCATACATTGAAAAGAAAAGAAATTATTTTTGTACTAAGATCATATAATCAAATAAGTAGCTACAAAATACGAATCCAAACACTCCCTATGTCAAAAATATTTGTTAAACAGAAAAGTCCGCAAATGCACGTTAATATTAAGTATTGTTATTTTTTTCTATGTGACTGGATTTGCATAATTTCAAGTCAAAGCAACACTTACAGGGACAGAATTGGATGAGAATACAAGAACATTTGTCGTATCCGTTTCTGCATACATTTGAAGATCTGTTGGTTATACAAATGAGTGTGCTCGAGTGAATCATAGGAGCAGTCATGTTGCAAACAGGAAAAAAAATAGATCCCCATTGTACCTTAAAAG
>JANFOE010001291.1:0-20000 GCA_025667525.1 Glebionis coronaria | reverse complement strand
ATATGTGGATCCAACACCAACATGTATCAACGGATACTATTACAAAATTTATGACACATCCTTACTAAATTGGATGTGAAAAAAGTAAGTAATAAAAACGACACTAAAAGTATTTTTTATTAATTTTTATTAAAAAGAGTTATTAAAAATGATTTTTATCAACTCCTAATAAAAAGAAAAATTTAAGTAATTGAAACTAAAAGTCTATTCTTTTTTAATATTTAGAGTATGTTTGGCACCAAGCTTATGAAGAGATTATAATTTAATTCTTTTGAAAAAATAAGTCAATTAAATAAAAAAAATTGTTTGCCATATCAACTTATAAAATTTTATAAAAAAGATAATCTCTTATAATCTCTTAAAATCAAAAGCTGAATGATATAGCTTATAAAAATAGTTTTTTTATTATCTCCAGCACCATCTTCATTTTGAGCACCATCTCCAGTTTCAGTAATAATAAACAAAAATGTAAAACTTTTAATCACTTTTTTTAGTAGGTAAAAGATGGGGGTTTCTTTTACCTACTTTAAATATATATTTAAAGTGTTCCATAAGAAAAATTAATAACGACTTAAATAATTATTTATTTTATTATAAACATAATTTTTAGTAAGTAAAAAGAAATTTATTATTATTTTTTTTAGAACGGCACCTCAATCTCACTGTTTAGTAAATAAATGTTTTTTATTTTATAACATACATAGTTCACAAAGATGAAATTCGTTAAAGCCTTAAGTTATAGTCTTGGCAAGAAACTAATAATGGGATTACATAAGTCACAAAAGTGATAAAGAGAAATCACATTCAATCCATTTTACTAAAAACTACTCCAACATATCCTCGTAAAAAAACAAAAAACATGAACTATGTATGCACATCATGTTTTGTACGAATCCTTAATTGCGTATTTGAAAACCATTAGCAAGTTCTTACATTCTTAGACTAACCACAAATGTTTAGTGCCTGCACGAATCAGTTTAAGAATTAAAAAGTGATGCTTGACATTCTTAGAAGCAAGAATTGGTAAAATTTGGTAAAGGAATTGTAATTGATAAAATTTTGACGTGTTTGTTTTTTTAACAATTAATGAGTTTGTTATTTTTAATAGAAAAATTACTTTGGGTTTATACATGTTTTATCTAAGAAAATCAATGGTTTTTTTATCATTGTAACAAACTTCTTATTGTAAACACCATGATCATTACAACGTACATATGCTTCAAGTGATTTATACCCTGTTTGACTTGGGCTGAGAAAGAAAAAACATTACAACGAAACCATTTATAATTCATGAAACTACAACCTAAGTATATTTTTTGATGAAAGGTACATAAAAAATGACAACCAGCTAGTGGTTCCACCTTTTCGGTTATACAACCATCCAACCCACCAAATCTGCCAATTTCAATCAAAGCTGGAGGATACTACAACTTGATGTAGCTTTATATCACAATGCATGTAGAGAGAATAGCTTGCATCTAACTTAAAGTATTAAACAAATCTGAAGTACATCATTATTACCTTGAATCCGCGTATGCTTGAGTGAGACTTTTGGTTAAACTTTATACTTCCTGTAAGCTAACGACTTTGACGTACCTCCGCCAGCATAGGTTGAACATCCTCAGCCACCACATGGATATAGGAGAGACATAACAGACAAACAACATAGGTTATATCGGTTCTTTAAAGTGTTACCTATAAAATGTTCTACTTATGCTGATTTGGGTTATTTCTATGCTGCAGTTGTGTATCTGTTACTCAAGGTTGTTGTTGACTGGCTGGAGGGCCACATCATCTATCTAGAGCATCATGAGACTACATTGGTTATTGATTGGGATTGATTATTACATATTAGCTTTTATCAGCTAATTACTCAAGTGTATGAAATAAGTAGTAATATTGATTCCAACTACTTAGTTTTAACAAAGACAATCTGCAAAAAGAACATGGATTCAATGTTACTTATGTTCTTTCACCTTTTAACCTAACAGGTCTGCTAAAACTATAGTCCTAAATTGTTAAGCCTCCTATAAACTGTGAGCTCTTTCAACTATTTCACCAACCTTACCTTTTTCTTTGTTTGCTCACCAATAATCGGACAAATGACGTTTACATCCCTGATTAGTAAGTTCGGTAAATTGAGTTCAAAGGTAAATAAATCAAATGGGTTAAGATTTTTCAAAGCGTATTTGTAGTGTATACACTCCTAATAAGTCAAATGGGTTAAGCACCGAGAATAATGAAATATTTTTAGCTTCTCTATAATGTTCTACAATTTTTTCTCATATTTACTTCTAGATTTTAGAAGCTATAGCAAGGTAAATTGAAGGAGCTTACTTGAAACACTCGGTTAAAATAAACCACCGCTCATGCGAAAAAATCATGTAATTCCTGCTACCATGACCCACTGAAATCATCTGTCATAAGCCCCGTGATGAACCTCCACCACCATCCCGCACACCACCAAAACCAATGCAATCTTTACGAACAGCTAGACTATGATCACGATTGCGAGTTCAGATTATTATTCCCTCGTGGAAGACCAACCACAGCTTGAGATGTGGTCGAACCAATAGAGCCAAATCTTCCAAGCTTTACTTTCCATGATGGACAACCCGCCGAAATATTTGATTATATTTTGATCAAAGCCACATATCTGTATCACATACAACCTTAGTTTAATAATCAGTATACTAATTATAGATTTAGCAAAACTTTAGCTAACCAAGTGATCATATAATTTTTGTATTACCTCGACCATGCCCATAACAGATTCTGTTGTAGTTTGTAAAACTTATATTACAATAAGTTGTAAGTTGTATCTAATAAGACACGAAAGGTGCAAATAAAACTTTAACTGAGCCCTGTTTGGTTCTTCGCGAAGATGATAAGTCTGATCTTAAGTATATGACCGTTATAAGTTATTTTATGCTAATTAAAAGATGCATTTTAAATGACTTCCAAAATTGCTTGATACCAGAGTGAACATACGATTCTGGCTGACGATTGAGCCATCGGGTCTTCAAGCTTTGCCACAAATTTGCTACTGCTGCTGGACTTATCCTTGCTAGCTAACCCAAACACCCTTTTGATAATTTTTCCCAATCTTTAATGGTAATCAGTTCTAAAAAAAAACAATGTCCATTGGTTGCAGAAACTATGATATGCTCATCTTTTAAGCTTAACTTTTAAACAAAAACTTAAGGTAATATTATCATGGGAAAAAACATGATATTAAACCTGCAAAACTGTTTCGCAAATATCATCATTATTCATAAACCGCGGATGACAGTAATATTTAGATGTGAAACAACTACGAAGTATCTGTTGATGGTATTGTGATATTAAAAAACCGATAAACCTTGTAAAGCATTTATAGATTTCGGCTCAGAGAGTCGATGTTTTCACAACCTAGAAGAACAACACAAAAGATAACTGTAATATATATGTATATTAAGTGGTCTTTTATCCTAATACTAAGA
The DNA here is from genome assembly GCA_025667525.1 of Glebionis coronaria. Lineage (NCBI taxonomy): Eukaryota > Viridiplantae > Streptophyta > Magnoliopsida > Asterales > Asteraceae > Glebionis > Glebionis coronaria. The sequence goes on along the minus strand of JANFOE010001291.1, from coordinate 16,518 downwards.
CCACTTCAGCAGCTACTATTAAATAGAATGTCAATCCTTTGTTTTAGTGCATAGCTGATTGTGTGCTTCTCCCGGCTTACAATCAACCCCATGTTCATTCGAGCAACACAGATATGTTGATGAACTGGTGTATATAGTCCTGGTGTGATGGTAGCGTCATATTTTCAAACTTCACCTGAGGTGTCGTACCAAACGTGAAGTACAACAGGTCCTAACTTATTAGATACTACATCACATTTAATAATGAAAAATATCACCATCAGCAATTACTCTAGAATATGGCGTTGTAATGTAATGCGAGATATGGCTAAAGCTATCAAGTATAATCCAAAAGAGTTGTAAAAAGCATTTTTGTAGCTTAGCATGATCGCTGTTCTAAATGTAAATGATTTTAAGGATGGATTTACATATGGTTTTCTCAACTCAACATTGTATCACCGTGTGGTCATTTTTACTTAACTGTGATTTGCTAAGCATTTATTGCATTTGTGATTCGCCATCGCTGCTGGAACCAATTTGGTTCCTGAATTATGGGGAAAAGTATTTTACTCGCATTTTTCACATTTAGAAACATGGTACAGTCAAGAAGCTCAATCTAAAGTTATTAGCTATACATGCTTGTAGTCTGGCCTCTATGATTCAAACAATACCAATTACTGAGTAAATCTACTATTTAAGTGAAAATGTAAAAAGCATTATTCATAGAGAATTGGATAAAGCTTAAGTTACTGCAAAAGCATTAAAGAAGCATGTCTTCTGTTGAGAAATTTCTAGTGTAGGAATATCTGGTTGCGATAATCAACATACCTTCGCAATACCTTCAGGTCCGCCAAGAGTCACAAATAGCCATGATAGTTTACGGAAAAGACCTTTGTACTTGGTAAATTCTCCAAAATATACCCATCTTTTGTCACCTCCATATGTCTTTTTCGATAAAACCGCAACTTCTGCATGAGTTAACAACGTATCACTCGCAAAACCTTTAGCATTTCCTCTCACAAATTTGTAACAATTCTGATGCAACAGCCCTCCAACTAAACATTTTGCTGAATTTATTGCCTTCAAACTTTTCAATCGCAGCAAAAAAAATCATTAAAGGATTGTCTCGTCAATCCTCACATGCTCTAACTACACAAAAATATTCAAAAACGTTTTTATTGACGAATATAAGTTTAGAGGGTGTTTGGGAAAAAGCTTATTCAAGTACTTATATGTTGTTTTTTAGCATATAACGGACTTAATGATATACCTCTTAAAGGTAATAAGATCATGAAGAACTTGAAGTGTATCTTGTGTCTACCCAACATTATAAGTTCTGCATTCACACATCAACAAAGACGATTGTTATTAGGATGTAGAACACAATTAATGTAGAGACTGTATAGGTCAAAGCTTTCAATGTTCTGGGTGATATTTACTTCTGGCAGTAGCGTGACTTACCTGGTGCATCTCGTGTGTGTTTGCTAGCTTGCGTCTGATTATCATTAGTGGTAGAAAATATGTGCATAATAAATAAATAAACTAACATAAGAATAACAAATAAACAACGAATTATACTAACGTACACTAACGGAATACAGGATTATACCAGCAAGATCCTTATTAAGACGAAACTAACAGAATACAGGATTACCTTCAAACCGGTCGTAGAGCTAAGATCCGTTTATAAGTGAAGCTTTGATAACAAAGTTTTTTAAGTGAAATCAATACTCATACCAATCCTAGAGCTAAGGTTTAGTATTCTGGTCTCAATAGTCGAACTCTAATTACAAATGCAAAAAGGCACACTTTGTGGCTAGAGGCATAATCATTGATCAGCTATCGCTTCATAGGCGCTTATCTCCAAACGCAATATGATTTATAGCCGTACCAAATGTTTTCGCCTATTCATGAATCGGGTCTGTATTTAAATTTAAATATAAAGCTAACTGAAGTAGAAATATTTAAGAAGCATTACCTGTATATTAAAGATGTTCTCGCGGTTCCAGAGTAAGAAGCGTCTGCAACAAAAACATGCGCGTCTTACCCACTCCCACCTACAGGTTCCAGCATGTACCCTCAGATCATAAACCGAACAACACGCCCTTATCGTATGCAATATCCTCCACCACCCATGCCTAGTGTTCAACCTACGTATCCACCGCCTCCATATCCCTATTTATTGTATTATGGTGTCCTCATCCTCTACGCACCTCCTACAACCAATATGGACCGACCATTCACAAATCATTGGTAATGTTCCATGGGCGTTGAATCCAGCTCCTCCTCCCCTGCCCACTGTACCAGCTGATACAAATGCATTTGGCGCTAATGCAGAACTTGAGAAGTTCATGGCAATGACGAAATGATAGTTCTCTTCCTGCATTCATGTTATATGGCAAGTCGTGATACTTATAGCATCTCCAATGTATGCTCTAAAGTTGCACCAGTTTTGGTTTTCACTCCAATCTAAACATTAAATATTTACCGAAATTCTTTTGATACTATCCTATTATTAAGGTATGATATAAAAAAGGTTTCAAATAAAGCTTTTATAAAATAGCTAAATAGAGAGCTACATACAGAGCCTTACAAAAAAATATTACATAGCATTAAGCTAAGAGAACTGAGCTTGATATAAGAGGAATCTGCTACACCATCCAAGAAATCCTCACTTCCATCTACCTTACATGATGAAATTATCTATCTATTTTCAGCTAGATGAAATTGATAGCAAATTCAAATACTGTTATTTAATGACCAACAAACTCACATTACACTTGCAAACAAACTCAACCTTTTACTAACTCACCTTAGGCCAGTCTGTTATTAGCATGAAGAGATCACAAGCTTGCAAGGATAGAAGAAAAGATATACTATTCAGTTAAGATTTTATAGAAAAATAAAAAAGTACCTTACAATATGTCCTTGCCAAATTAGCTGATATATCAAGGAGTTTTTTAGTGTCACCAGAAGAAGTGATCACTGCACCACGTGCTACTTTATAAGAAGTAATTACAGACTGATAATCACATCTTGCCTCATTAACATCCCAAGAAGATTGTGACATTCAGGATACTGGGGAGCGTGATGTAAGGCCTGACGTATGGGTCCAAACACCTTTGACGATGAAAGTTGACCATAAAGCAGCGCAATATTTGAAAGACCCATTTGAAATTCTGGAAGCTGAACATAAATGATTTTGTAAGTCCATAAAACATTAGCAGCGCAAGATTTGAAAGACCCATTTGAAATTCTGGAAGCTGAACACAAATGATTTTGTAAGTCCATAAAACTTTGTAGGCTTATGGAAGTCCTTAAGGATGAAAAAAAAATGTCAACAATGACATTAAAAAGTTTTCCTAATAGAAATTTTAACCTTTCTCCTCATCTCGTGGGGATACATAAAACGCTTTTTCAACAGCCTTAGGGTTGTAACTATTGGTTCCCACATCTCCATTTGGATATTCATGTTTCCCTTAGAGATCTTGGATTCCGGGCTACGATTATTAAACCGCTTAGGTTCCTCAGTTTTTGAGGTTCTCTTAAACGTTTCAGACGGACTTAATAATCCATTTGATATAGACTTGTCGTCTGCATCCATATCAGAATCATGAGCGTTCTCGTCCAAGTCACTTGCATATCTGCTGCTCTCAAAATCATAGGACCCAGGTGGCAATCTCTCTACCATATCCTTGATCTGTAATCAATATATAACCAATGAGATACTATTGTACACACAACATATCTGGAAAAGATAGGCGTTTAATAACGGGTCAAAATTGATACTTTTGGTTATAACAGAAGACACGGACTCTATAGTAAAGTTCTTCAAGATCCAAGTGTGTTCTTACTATACAAACACACTACATGACTTTCAGTAACTACACAACATTCTTTTACACTATATATTATGTTTATAAGCCTATTCTCCCGTGAACAGCAATAACTACACAGTTGTTAATTGTAACTGTCTTAAAATATTAAAGTAAGCAGTGGCAGGGATGATTACCTAAAACACAAGTGTGGGAGATAATGTCAGGAATCTCTTAGTATGTAATGAAACACAATAAGGATATAAGTAGTTATGTGAGTGTTTGGCAATTTCGCTTAATTACGGATTAAGAGAAAAAAAACAACCAGATAACCATTCTCCATAATATTTCTCCCATATCGTTCAAACACGTTGATTTTAAAGCCTTCCTTAAGTCTGATAAGTCGGACTTTTTCTCTATACATCTAACGCCTCCTAATCAGATGTAATCATCCGTCCATCATGTCCTTTCTTAAGATGCCTCGTAAACCTGTAATATCAAAACAATGTCATGGATATGGGAGGTTATATAAGCTCTCTCCAGAATGAATCTGAACCACAAACAAACTACTGAATACCAAAGCAACAAATTTGGTAACATGAAAAGAGTGTTTAATACCTTAATGATCTTGTGCATAGCCTGGGCAAGCAGCGAGGTTGGTTATGGTATTACCATGAAACAAAAGTGTCACCAATACGCTCAGTCAGTCCAGCAACTAAGATCCTGAAAATAATTTTAAGAAAAGAGATTTGTATTTATATTTTATGAAGAAACTGTTAGTTATGCTGACCCTCGTAAGTATTAATAACAATCTTAGTTATAATTCAGGAGTTCGTGTCAACACTTTACCTTTTCCCAATCACATCGGATTCCTCATTCCATTCAGGTTCAAATTCTTATGCTTCACGGTTGTTTTCATTACAGTATATTGCGTTCAAAGAAGACACCAACTTGAAAAGAAATCGACCAAAGTCTTTTTACGATCTTCCTATAACCAAATCAAAGAATCAATGAAACCAAATCTAAATAAAAATCGTATCATGGTTTTTTTTCAAAAATAATCATACCTTTATTTGTCATATTGATGCCATAACAGTTATTTGACGACGCTTCAGTAATTATTTAACAAATGGTTAAATAGTTTACAGTGGAATCTATTTTTAGTACAAACTGGTTGTAGTACAAACTTTTTCATACATTATAAGTATGTTGTTAGTTGACATTTATCAACATTCTCATACTCATACGAAGACATACAAAGTAAACTTTAAAAGTATTTGTAGTCTAAACATGACCATGTCTTACATGTGGCTGTTGACGCACGACTCTAGCAATAGAATACAAAGTAAACGACTTAAGGTTTCAGTATTCGAAAACGTACCTAATTAAAAGCCGCAGCTCAAACGTAATGATCTTGATAGAAATCGCATAATGTCTCATATCGAAAAGATCCACTTCCCAATATATACAACCCGACCCACCTCGAGTAATGTCCACATTAGCGTAAGCCTCACACTCACAATCCCTTTTACAAATCTCACCACAGGTACCCATATTCATCATTCGATCTGTGGAAACTTTAGAACTCTCGTTTCATATATTTCAAAAACAAAAAGCCATCCGACTCCCAATCCATTAAAATTGAAAGGGCATCCCCAAAAGAGAACTGTACAATTACAATCGGATTAATTAACAAAGACAAAGTTAAATATGAGATTTTCATGATCTTTAATTCTAATTAACAAACACATATCACAAAAATTATACCTTTAACATAAATAAAAAAGAACTCAAACCTTTGCTTAATCTTGAGGGCATCAATAGGATATCACAACTGCACAATCCACATAATTAATTAAAAAAACATGCTAATACAAAATTTGATTATTAATCTACTATCAACGAATTAGGTTTTTAGAAGAAAAAAACCCTGGGGAAAAACACTACGAACTAATTGAGTGATTCTAGGGCTATTATTGATCGATTAAGGATTAGGGTTTTTGTAATGGTGTTAGATTTTAATGAATGATAACTAATCGGGGACTATTTTACCGAGTTTTATTTTAAGTGTGCGATTAAACTTTTCGGGTTCAGAAATTTGTAAGCCCAGAACGTAAAGCCAATGTGCTGACTGGGATTAACGCCCTAATAGATGACGTGGCAAATCCCTCCTCTTATATATATATATATATATGTGTGTGTGTATATATATATATCTATATATATATATATATATATATATATATATATATATATATATATATATATATATATATATATATATATATATATATATATATATATATATATATATATATATATATATATATATATATATATATATATATATATATATATATATATATATATATATATATATATATATATATATATATATATATATATATATATATATATATATATATATATATATATATATATATATATATATATATATATATATATATATATATATATATATACATCTTTACATTATATATAAGAGGAGGGAAATGCCACATAAGCACTCCATTAATCCATGTCATCATTTTTTTCCACAATTTTCGTTTGTTAATTAATTAGAAAAAATTCCAGACAAAAATGTCTCTACGAAAATTCGAGCCTGGATTTTCGACAACAAAGACAAAGGCTGTACCGCTGTGCCACATTCGAAATCTTTAAAGTCTTTGCAAAAGAGAATAAATAAATAAACGAATGGTAGTATTATTTACTAAAATATCGATTTTATCCTTATTTATATCCATCCTTTTATTCAAACCCTCTCATTCAATATCACTTGCCACAATAAAAACCCCAAAATCTATTAGGCCTAAAAAGCAGATCTTGATTCAATCAGTTAGCCCTAAAAAGTTATCACTTAAATGCCAGGTCGATTAACACGAAACAAAAGCAACTATGACTATAAATTGGTCGTTATGTTATCATAAATCAATGATTGAGTATACATATGTGTGTTTTCCTACGTCATTGTTGAACAAGGTTCCAGTTCCAAACATGTGCGTTTTCCGATTTGTATAATTTGCTCTTGAATGACTATATGAATAAATTTGGTGATTCCTGCCTTTAGTAATTTGAACAATCTCAATTATCGTTTTTTATAGTTGTAGATCATACCCTATGGTTGCTTCTAAAAAGTATGGCCTTCATCTTCACAAGCAACATTGATCGTTCAATAGGATTATATTGTAAATCTATCAGCCAACCCTACTAACCTTTTGCTTTGTTTTATTTGTATATGCAGGTAATATTATTCTTTTTGAAAAAAGAACTCGAACCAGGTTTGTTGTTAATCATACACATAATCATCATTTGATCATTTGCATGCCAGAATAGAGATGCTCAGTAGGTACGTGAGATGATAAACATTTACAAGTTAGGATTCTCACTTTTCCTCTTTAATAATGTAGGTGCCATTCGGCGGAAAAGAAAACATGATGGGATTAGAATTGGAGATATTAGAGGTAGTCCAATTTTTGTTTCGTATATAGATACATATATACATACTGTAAGAGTTAATTAACCTTTTCAAATTAGTGTTACATATCAATGAGATTGTTTTTAATGTGTGCCAGTATATGTATGGATGCAGCAGACGAGGATTGAGAGGCACGATAGATGACGACTTTGTTTCTACCAAAGAACAAAGATTGGTAAGTTAATGTGAAATTTGGAATAAAGGAAACTAAACCCGTAAAAGAAGTTAATATGAAGTATTCATTCAAACAAAGTGGTTTTAATGTGTATTGCTAGGTACCCTGTTACACGCTGGGCATTAATTGCGTTTGGTTCAGGAATTGGGATTGGATCTGCCTTCTCATAATGCTCTCAGAAATTCGACACACCAATTGCTAAGGTGGGTATCATTAATTCAATTCAATTATAGATTGTGCCAGCATGTATCCTATAGTACTTACGAAATAAGGCCGAGTATTCGACACACAGACACATAACGTGCAGATATGTGTAGCACAGATAAGACACACATTATCAATTACAAAAAGCATTTTTTCCAGTATTTGCCATATTTTTCGGAATAGTATTTTTGTTGATAACTTTTATATGTAGTACCTGTTAATGTGTTAGTTGAGATTGAACCTAGCGGGGTGTTTATCTAAGCTTATTTGGCCAACCATGCGCTTATTAAACTTTTGAAAAATTAATAAGCTCACAATAAGCCCATAAGCTAAATAAGCTTAAACAAGCACCTATTGCTCGCAGCTTGGCTTGCTACTATTCCGTTTGAAACTTTTAAAAGGTAGGTGTTGCTTTATATCTCAGCGTTCTTGATATAATGTGATAATATTCAGTTTAAGGGGTGTTTGGAATCATTTATTTAAGTGCCTATATGTTTATTGTGTTCTTTTAATCATATTAATAGGGGTGTTAACGGGTTTATCCCGTGTATAACAAATAATAGGTCACAGTAACATACCAACATTAGGCATTAAACTTATGAAGTAACTGAAACTCTAAGTTTAAAAACTCACGATACGAGCAGAAATATTCTTAGTATTCAACTTTACATTCAATTCAGTTTCTGCCCCTTACAAGTACGATCAGCACGCGCAAAGCTACTACTATGATGCGCCTCAGGGTGGTTGTGATAACTAAGCTACTGATATGTTTAGTGCTACAAGTATATGTTTGTTGAATTGTTAGTTAAGTTAGTTATGATCCGTGTGTTTGTGTGTGCTGAAATTTGAGATGTGTTTGTTTCGGGTAAAGTGATCTGAACTTATGATCATATGTGTATTTTGGTTGAATGTGCGTATGGTATGAGTTGTAAAACATGCCAGATCTTTTATGTGTTTAATATCATAGACGTTGTGCGTTTTAGTGTTATATACAAGTGTAATGTAACTAAAAAGTGATCAAGTGCATGATTAATGTGTCATTTGAGTCCTGTATATGCAAAGTGGTATTTCTTGGCATGCGATCTTTTACCTTTTCCATGAATACTCTCACTCGTGAAAACACCCATATTAGAGGTAGCAAATGGCAGGGTTAAATCGGGTAGTTTTGTAGTACAGGTGGTAGCAGGTTGGGTTGACCACTTGACCTCTAAAACTTACATTCCTTTAGTAATACTCCGTAGTTAATATGTCATATATTTCAATACTATTCCTATTTCTTTGATTATATTCTAATATGGAGTTTTTATGCAATAATTTAAATGTGAAGGTTCACTTCTGGTCGAACTTACAGATCGTTTTCTGACTCATGATGTTCCCTTCTGGTCAAACTTCTGGTCAAACTTTTGGTCAAACTTACAGATTGTTTTATGCAATAATTTGAATTTGAAGGTTCGTGCGTATACATAGTATCACTATATACAAAGTAAGTGAAGCAAAAGCTCTGTTTTACTATTTCAAATAGTTTAATGGAGGCATAAGCTGGATTATAGAGTTTTATAACATTATTATGTCTACCACGACGAGCTACTTTGGGTAGATAATATGATTTATTATTTCATAATACCATATAATGTGTGTCAGCTTTCGGCGGTCGTACTTGGTATTCCAGGTCTGGGAACCTTATCCGTACTTTAGGCATTAAGATGTCGTGATGCTAAAGCTATTGGTTTCATTGATCCGATGATTGATAACTCATCAGAAAAATGCACCCTTACAGAAAGAACTATCGGTACGCCTCGAATCATAGGGCCTTATCAAAATCAAAAGAAAAATATCAAAATCAAAAGAAAAAGCAGGTTGAAATTCCATCTGTGTAGTATTTGTGTTTGGATCTGAAACTTATGCTACTTATTTGCAATATGTTTGTTTGGTTTTGTGTTTTTTTTTACAATATTGAAATCTTGGCAGGCAAAGCCGTATCCGGTGCATTTGAGATAGTGGGTCAGACCTTAAAGGGAGCATATGATGAAGAGGGCATGGGCAAAGAAGCTTCGATGCGGCCATGTCTGTATGATTATGCATATAAGAATGTGGGTGATGTTTCAGCAATGCCACCAAAGAAAGAAGCAGCCACACTATGGATTTACCGTCTTTCTGAGGCTATTCCTCATGGTACTCTCACTCGGGTCTTTTCTCACTGTGTTGGTGCATCTAAATGAGGAGCGGCAACAGATGGCGGCGGATCATTTTAACCCGATATGGGATTGAGACACGATTAACGGTATTTTATGCATTCTTGATTTATACTTTTGTAGTTTTGTTTTTAAATATGCAATAGACCAATATTATAGGTTGTAAAAGACTCCCACTTTAGTGTTATATTTGGTGATAAAGTCAAAAGATAAAGCTTTGGTTAATTATGCATTTTGTTAGATATTGAATATTGTAATCGTGAATATTCGTTCTATGTTTATAAAGTCTTCTTTATTCAAAATTTCATGTCGATATGACTAACAATTGCACACAGCAATTGCATATGGTGAACACATGTAGAATTAAGCCTCAGTTTATTTGTTGATGCAATATTTCTTTTATCATCAATCAACATAATTTGTTTGAGATTAAAAGTAGGATACCAAAGTTCTTACCTTTGCGTTTATCTGAAATTGTACCCAAAGTCTGCTTACAACCAATTGGCAATTTGCACAGTTGGACCTTACTGGTTCACACTATGCGGCTATATGTAGGGAGACCATTGGTGGTGAGTATTTGTGTTTTGAAAATATTATGTTTTTCACTACAGGTGGCAATATGAGTAGGTTAGAATGTTGGAAATGGGTCAAAACATTTGTGCTTGAAATTGAGCTGGCCAGGATAGGAAACACATGTCCATCGACTCCCTTACTGCATCCATCCAAACACCCCCTTACAGCACCCATCCAAGCATGGCACCTGACAGTAAACAAGTAGTGTTTTTTATTTTTGTAACATTGTTTGTGAGTTTTTTGCAATGAAAATAGGACATGGAGGCTATGGCGAGGAAGAGGGGGCTTAAGATTCTAAGAACTCGAATAAGACGTTAATGATCACGAAGAACAGTCAGAAACAAGATAAGTTTTTTAAGTGATTTTTTGTTAAGAAGTTTGTTAGATGAATTATCAGAGCATGCATGAACTTGCTTTGTAAAATCTTCTGTCATTGTTTTATCATATGTGCCTTCTTTTTACTCCATATATTTATAAGATTCCCATTGTTCATGGGATATCAAAGAGATCAAGTTATGTACTGAACATGGTGTCCATACACCAGGTTTAGTTGACCATTATAGAATCATATATTGATTCCATTATGTGAGGGTGACGTTAGTCCAAGGATTGAGGGTGATTAATATTTCCAAACAACATTCAAGCAAGCAATGCATTTTGGGTGATTTCAAGTTTTATGAGGATCGTCAGAAGAAAACTTAACAAAAGAAGGCAGAGCAACAACAGTTTCGAAAATAGGTAAGACATTGGCATTTAAATATTTATTATCGTTTTTAACGATTTAAGTGCAGGTTTTTCAGTACCCATCAGAAGGTAAACACATTGGTGAACACTCCTGATGTTTATCCGTTTGAATCCACCTGGAGATTGATCAAGGATGTAAGATCATGTAGTTATTGATAACCAAGTTCCGGATTTTATCTCAGTTATGGAATTTTTCATATACGTCTTATGTATTACTGATACATTTTCATGTTCGTGAAAAATTTATTAAATTTTGACTTATATTTGCAAAAGTGTTACCAAGAAAATTCACCAAAAGAGTGATGCCACTACATGAGATTTATAATTTTGGCCTTTCTGAATATGGGTGATGCTTTTGTATGAGTTGATATAGGTTTATTTTGCAGCACATACATCAACTAATACATCTGTAGGTTTATTTAGAATCACTTACAAAGTTGGTGAAAAGAGGCATTGCATGAAATGAAATTAGAAGTCTCAAGTTAGTTCAAAAGATGGGGTAATACATAATATTTGTACCTATAATATTAATTTTGTTGTAGTTTGTATGAGCGTGTGAAATTGTGAATGATCAGACAAGCCAAAAAACAACATGGTTTTATCTAGACGCTAAATTTAGTTATTCAAGTATACCCATTCTTAAACAGAAATCCAAACACCCATGCTATGTCTTTATTTGCTTTTACGTGAGGCATTCATGCTACCTGATTTCAAAATATGTAGATTATGTTGTTGTCGGTCTTATCTGATAGAGATTAAGCGCGGTGATAAACAAGTAGCTGTAGAGAAGTTACCGTGGGAAGCAATGAAGTCCAACCCATGGGTGGAAAACCTTTAACAATATCTGGTTGCCATTCAAGGAGACGGCCAGTAAGAGCTCAGTAAATATCATCCATACATGCTCACTCTTTGTTTTATTAACTTATGACTAAATATGATATATTTAAGGGGACATAATTAGAAGCGTATCATTCACGTAACTTTGCCCTTATATAGGTACATGTAGAGGAGTCGTAGCAGGAGCTTTACTCACAACAGAAATGGGTGTCGCAGCCAATGCCCTCACAACATAAATAAGTGTCGAAACCAAAGCCCCTATTTTAACTTCCATTTTTATGCCTAGATTTGTAAGGCGTGGCCTTTTGGTGGTTTGCATACACTCGGGTGAAACTAGCAAAGTTTGCACCTTTTGTTTTTCATGTTTAATAGTTTTGAATCATCTAATACTTGATGCTCTCTTTGTAGATGAGAACTTTATGCTAGATTGTAGTGGTGCTGCTTTGCTCTCTATGGCAGACAACGACCCAAATACAGATGTATCTCAACTCTTTATACTCTTCAAATCTCAACCGCATATTGAATGGTAACTCATAACCTTATCTTATTTACTTTCTTTTCTTTTTTCTGGATTGCGGTAAAGGTGACAGTTTTAGTCCATTTGGTCATGAATATGCTGACTTGGGGTTTGTTTCTACATTTATCATAACACATATTGCGATACTGAAATCACGACGGTTAACACAACACACAAATAATCTATACTTTAGTAGGTTATTTATGATGTTTGTTGTACATATCTATATTGAAATTATGATGCGTACGTTATTAGGACAACACAAAGATGAACCGATTGTTGGTTTGGCTATTCATGAATTGGTCGAAAAGGTTGATGGATTTGTTGGCTTCTTTCTTGGTAAGTCGTGTCTACCTTCAAATTAACTTCCTTTGCTTAAAATTATCGTGTCTAAACAGCCTCTAAAACATAATTTTTTAGTGGTGTTTACAGCTTTCATGCTGTACCAACCAATCCTGAAACAGCCCCTTTTTGTTAGACCTTGTCCAAAAAGCCCATTGTATCTTTTCATATAAGTTTTGTCCAATACGCCCCTTTCGTTTAAGATATTTCAGAGATCGCCAATACAAAGAGTTGTGGTCAATTGTATCATAAGTGTTATATTTTATTACATTTGCTGATATAAAAATGGTATGTTAGAAATATTTTTTGAAATGTCGTGTCATAAAGTTTGAGTATTATTAAACACATGCAACTTTCGATGTGTCCCCTCTTTTCGTTAATATTTTTAAACTGCCATTCGCCACCATAGTCCCTTAGTGAATTACTTTGATGTATTTATTGCTTTTTTATATTGTGTTAATGTTACTTATATCAAAAATAGAATTTTAATACGAAACAACTTGCAGAAAGAATCTTCATTGTTTTTATTATTTTGTTGTACGATACAAGACAGTTAAATGGTATGATATTATTTTTTTGGACAGGTTTGGTTGAGATTGATCCCAATGGCACACATACTGATTTTGCCGAAGTGGTTCAGATGGTACCTAAGGAAGTAGATTAGTGTGTCTATTAGATCTTCTATTGACTCCTCCTGACTTGGCCAAACATTAAACATGAATAATTTCTATCTACTTATACAAAAAGGAAAACGATATGTGTAACCAGAATATTAGCGTATGCGGGATTTCATTGTTCTCAAAAGATAAACACAAAACTTGAACTTTTCTATCTCTTTGTCATTGTTGTCTTACGTCATTGTATTTTAATTCTTAATTTAGATGATGGATTATATTTGTAGGACATGGTTAGATGGAGTGAATGAGAAACATAAGAAACCTGCTGATGGGGTTTATACAAGAATCTAGCTTGATATGAAAATTTTCAAGTATAATCGGGACCAAAGCAGCAATGTTGTTAAACCCGGGTCAACCGGTTGACCCGGGTTCCAGCAAAAAAATAGGTCATATTGACCCGGGTTCATATTTTCGAAACCCGGCTAGACCCGCTGGGTTTGGGATGACCTGGGTCAACCCGGTTCTCGAGACGCGGCGGGAAGAAACAAATTGAAATAAGGGTTGTTTGGTATTTTAGTTTTGCTGTTATTATGTTAAGTAACATAAAATTTAGGAGTGGATTAAAAGATGCAACACATTATGGTAATGTTATAAACTCACGCGGTTATCAACTTACATACTACTGTTTTATGACAAGGATTGCCAAGCATTTGCTACCAAGTTTTCTCCTTTATTTAGTAACAAAATGAATCAGAAGCATGACCAAACTCGTGTACTTTTGGTTTGTACTGGTAAATCTTGTCTATTTTATTAATTATAAACACTTTTTAACCCCTTTTTTAAAAAAGTAAAGGACAATTTTTTGCCGATCTATTATTATTGATGGGCTTAATTGACAAATGCAAGACATTAGATGGGCTTAACGGACGTAAGTTAAACATCAAATTGGTCATTTGATGGATGTTTTATATTAAAAGTTTTTTTTTCTCGACTTTTTAAATGTATTATTTCATTTATATTTTTACGTTTTTATATTTGTTTGCCCGTTTTGGTCTAAACCTGTTTAGCCCGCGCCTGTTTACCCCCATCGCCCGTTTAGCCTGTCAACTGTTTAGCCCGTCGTCCATTTTACCCGTCCGTCCGACTATTTTGCGACCTATAGTTGGTACTATACTCATGAACTCACATGTTACCCCCTGTATACATTCAACCAGGTTTAATATTAAATTTAGTGATTAATGTGATCATTTAACTTGGTAAATGTTTAATACCATCAAAGTTTCTTGAAATGATATAGTCAGATAGTCTATTTTGCACATGATTCTTTTTAAGCGTTAGAGAATATATGTTTATCGCTGTTGGTGTTTTTTTTTATTTTACAAATTATATTAGGGAATTTAAATTTGATAATGGTGGAGTACGTTTTTAGTGAATTAAAGTTGCGTAGGTACATGTCTTTGACATTGTATTCAAGCATATAAATATACATATAACATTTGCTATACCATTATAAAGATTACGAAACTGTGCAAGTAATTTGGCATTCTTTGACATTATATTCATGCATATTAATATATTTGGATAGTGATTGTTGAATCTGTATCTTTAATAGAAGATTGTAGTGCAGAACAGTGTTGTAAATATTAGTCATTGTGGCTGATATATCAGTCATACAACGCTTGGCGCCGGTCCACCGCCATACAGTGCAACATATTAGTGCGACATATTAGTCAAACCTGGCGTTTTGGCCAAAGTCAAAATTAGTCAGAATAGACCAGAATTCTGTCAAAATTGATAAAAATTTGGTCAAATCATTAAAAACAATAAGAACTTTAATAAAATTATTAAAAATATATAAATATTGCAGATTTATATCAAATGAACATTAAAAATATTAAAAATAATGATAAAAATATATAGAATAATGATCAAAATATACTTCCTCCGTCCTACATTTAAGTGTCTATTAGGCTAAAACAAAAAGTTTTAGAAGAAGTATATTCTTACAAGCAAATGACAATTATATCTTCATTTAATGCAAAAAAACAATTTAAATATGGATCATATATTCAAAAGGCAAATTTAAAAATTTAGTTGTCTAGATTCTTGCATTTATTGTAATGGAGACATTCAAAAATACTATGGAAACTTGAAATGACGATAAAAAATAAAAAATAATACTGTATATAATTTAGGATACTCGCCGAGAAACCGGTATATCGCCGCTAAGACTGATATATTGCTTGCTGTGATCGACTAACAATCAATATTTACAACCGTGGTGCTGAAACCTATATAACGTTGCATTATTTATCATCTTAGATTCAAAATTTACAAGATTTGTAATATGTAGATAAACGTATATTTTTTAACTCCTAAATAGCACTCGGGCGAGGAAATAGATGAAGTTGCTTGGAATATATGAAATTGACTATGTGTTGGACTGTTAATATAATGACGAGGAAAGGTTTAATCACGTTTCAAAAGGAGAATGACAGGATGCATGTTATATCAGTGGCCACAAAACACAATCATCCGAAGATGATTTAAATGAGGAAGAGATGATTTGTCTAAAAATCAAATATTATAAATTGTGACCTCATATTGAAAGATATAAAATATATTAAAAAATTTGAATCACGTCACATGGAAATCATGTATGTTTTAAAAACCAAGATCGCCTTGTCTCAATTAAATGCATGTTTTTTACTATTATTTTGGAAGTATTAGAATATTTGATACATACCTGATATAATTAATGATTTTACATACATTTGTTGAAGTGGTAGATTTTAGGAGGATCCAACTTGATGACATCATACACTTAGTTTCCAAATCATATCTTGTCTCAAATATGGTAGATAAGAGACATCACAATCCCTTGAATCAACGCAAATTTAAGGGTATCCAAGTAGAGGTAGCATGTTTTTACTTTGTTATTTTGTCTTCGAACATTGTACAAAAATTTGGCAACATATGTGGGTCAGACTGTTTATGGAACATGTCAAAACGGGTCGGTTTGACGTG